>LVTN01000921.1:0-114323 GCA_001649415.1 Musa itinerans | reverse complement strand
TTGTATATATATATAATGACTTTTTTAAAAAAAATTATATTTTAGGTATTTCATATCTCTCATTTTTAATAATATTTCTAATTTAAAAAATTCAAACCGTCCCTCAAAATTTTTTTGCTCATTATAATGTTTTAATATGTTATAATGCTTTTGATCTGTTACAGTGCTTTAGTCATCATAATAAAAATATTGTAAAATTTATTTAAAAACACTAAAAAATAATCTGAATGGACTAAAAAACGCTAAAAAAATAATATTATAATAATATATGAGTAATGACATATGCACGATAAGATATTATTTATAATATTTTCAATAATATTTAATATATTAATAAAATATTATAAACGTTATTAAAAAATTTATAAACAAGTCAAATGAAAAAAAATATTATACCATTTGAAAACTGATAAAAAAAATAACAAAAAAATTTGATGAAAAAACTTTTAATGAATATTTTGGATATTTTAAAATTAAATATATTATTTAAAAAACATAAAAGCAGGGTATCTTTTAAAAATATCTAAAATATAAATATTTTCTAAAAAAATCGTGTGTGTGTGTATATATATATTGAAAGTGAGAAATAGTGCTCTTGTAGAGCTCTTGTTGCTCTAAAATATAAATATTTTCTGATATTATATTTTCCTTTCATATGATTTTGAAAGCTTATTTGGTTATCTTCACGTATCGTAGAAGGAGAGAGAAACGAATCTGCTGCAACCAAGCACGAGCCAAAGCACTTAAGAACACCAAGCCACTGGCTTGCGAGGATTATTCAGCAGCCAGATAACGCTTACAGCGAAGGTCATGACCAGCGATATCCGGCTGAGAGAAGATACTACAAACAGTTTCCGCTCTTATTCCAGCAAATCCATGCATCGGCAAGCAGCGGCGGCGAGGGCGGCGCTAGAGCCATATACTGCTACGGGTGGCAGCGGTCGCCGCAGTCCTCGTAGATGATGTCGCGGCAGTAGCATTTGGGCGGGAACGACCTGGTGCAGTGGCAGTTCTTGCAGTTGGGGTGGCAGCCTCCGATCAACTCGTCGGTGCACCGGCACTGTGGCGGGAACGACCTCGTACAGAGGCACATGTCGCAGCACGCCCATGGCTTCTCTCCCGCTAATCCCTCTCCGTTTCCTGCACACATATATATAGAGACGTAGATCAACCAGTACACTGAGAGATCGGCTCCAAGTACGTACCTTGGCTGGGGAGGAGGAGGAGGTGAGGGTCTACACGGGCAGTGGCGAGGCTGACAAGAAACACCAAGGCCAGGAAGGTCACCACAAGGCCGCCGCTCCTCATCTTCTGCACCGACCACTTCGCACTCAGCTGTAAGCTAGTAATGGAGGATTGGAGATGAGGGATTTGGCCAGCCATCAGGCCATTTTATAGAGAACCTCTCACAGCATTTGGAGAAGGCAATGCATGCGTCAAACGTGGTGGAGAAGGACGCCATCGCCTGGCCGCCACTATACAAAATATACAGTGCACTTCGAGTCCTAAAGACACGAAAGCTTCTTCTTTGATTTTTAGTGTGACAGACTAAAAATATTCATTCTTGTCCGGGAAAATATTCTCCTCCAATTCTCTGTGCTATGAGAAAACAAGAATCTAAATAAGTTAATTTAGGTTATTTCGATCAGCTGTGTGTCGTGAACTATTTAAGACATCTCAAGATTGTTAATCTCCTTTAGGAGATACAGCCCAGATAGAACGTTGTAGTGCTTATCATAATGATAATTTTAGTTTAGAAAGATTTTAATAATTTAATTTATTGTAAAGTGCTTATAGCTAGAAATGATAATGATAAAAAATATTTTATAAAATATTAAAAAATTAATCTACTGTAAAAGATACTCGAGATCAATAATTATTTATTAAAATTATTTTATACTTATTAACTATTAATTTTCATGAATCTTGTGGAGAACCTCGTTTAACCTTACTCTTTATATAAGTCGATTACACCTAAATATATTAGTCTTTCTTTTAAACATATTAAATTTTAAATTAAATTAATCTAAATATTATGAATATCCATGTAATCAATTATGAAGATAAATTATTTAACGGTCTAAAGTTATGGGGATCAAACACATGTAAAGAGAAATTATTTAACAGTCTGTTTTTATTTAAGAACATGTAAGCCTTGTTATTGTAGTGTCAGAATTGTCAGAAAAGGGGTCGGCACTAAGAGGGGGGTGAATCAGTGCGACGGTAAAATCGTCAATTTTGTAAAATCTTTATAAGTTGAAAATCGATTTTGGAAAGTGTTTAATTTTAAAACGTTTGCAATAATATAACGAGCAAGTGAAGTAAATCAGTTTATAATGCGATAATTAAAAGCATAATAAAAATACAAACCGATTTATAATGGTTCAGTCGTCGTGACCTACATCCACTCTACCGATTTCTCTTCCGTCGAAACCATCGGCATCCACTATCGATCTTCCTTTAATATGCGAAAATCAACCTCCTTCTTACAACTTGATTCTCCTTTTATCGGGTTTAAGAGATAACCCTTACACCCCCACTCACTCCTCTCTCAAACTATTCTAATACTTAGAACTTTGAGGGGAGCTAACACAAGATTGCAGTAGCGTTTCTTTCCTTTTTTTAGTCTCAATACTTATGTGATTTAACTAGGAATGAGAGAGATATTTATAGGCCTCAAGTTGATTCAAACTTGAAGCATAAAAACATCTCATCCCAGGTTTCTTAGGTACGGGCGATACCATCGTTAGTGTCAGTCTGACATTAACACTGTACTTGGTGGTATCACCGCCTGACATAGTCTCGGAGACTGTGCCACGATGATGCAATTTCTTGGGACACTGTTTAGGCCTCTCATTAGGCCCAACATAGTCTTTACATGTGCCCAACTGACCCCTAATTTGGTTGACCTAAATCTAAACCCAATTACGTGCTAACTACGATTCCTAAGGCATGTTCTAAGTTAAACAAGTTCGTAAGCCTAGTTTCTTCTAGCGAGCTTTCGGCGATCTTCCAACGATCTTCCAACAATCTCTCAGCAATGTTCCAGCGAACTCCCGGCAAGCTCCTGGACTTCATGACGATCTTCTTAGCGAGTTTCGATGAGCTTCTTTGGCAAGCTCCTGGACTTCTCGACAGAACTTCCGACGAACGTTTAGACTTCCGACGAACTCTCGAACTCCCAACGAAATCGCGTCATTAACTCCGGGACTTCATTTTGCTTTATGTCTTACTATCGTAATTAATCCTGCATATGTAAAAACACACTTCGATCTAGACAATTAATACTAAGCATTAATCATGTTGTCCGGTATGTCATTGGTTCCTTGACGCTTCGTCCGATTCTTCGGCACATCGTCCTCTCTTGCGGCCTATTACCTAATCGGTCAGTTGACTTCGTAAACTCCGATATCCTTGGTGCAATATTCTCTCTTCTTGGCTCAATGCCCGAATCCATGGCCCAAAGCCTTCTGTCGATACGTCGACCGATCCTCCAACTTGACGTCCAATCTTCTGACATGTTTTCCTCTAGCACAACATAATTTTTTCTGCTTTAATTATCTCATCCTGATCGAAACATCATACGTCACTCAAAACGTAGATTAAAATATAAACACCTATCAATTGATTTTATCATCAAAATCAATTGTCCCTTTCTCTCCCAACTATATTTCTCTCTTTCTCTCTTATTATTTCCATGTGTTTACTTTATCCTCTTTCGCTATATTAAAAAAATAATATCCATAAAATTGTTTAATCTATGCATTGTTCAATCAATTCAGACATCACGAAGTACCGCATAAAAGAATTCAGATCAGTGTTGCCGTTTCCAAAGTCATGCAGTATTCCCGAGAACCATTTTCTTATGTTCAAACTGAGAGTCTGCCGCGTCGTCCTTATCCAAATGCCAACTCCGACGAAGTAGGTCACGTTCTCGGATGGAACACTCTCGACAAACTCTTGTCGTCTTCGACCTAAGACCATTAAATGCAAGGAAGCTCCACGCGATCATGGGGGAGCAGCGTGACCAAACGTGGGATAAAAGCATCTCTTTCTGGTTTTGCAGGTTGGAGGATATGATCTTAATGACGGACAAGGAACGATCATGGTGGACGGAGGTGCTCCTTTAGACCCAGCAATTCAAAGATAAAATACAAAGCGTCAATATTTACAGTATTATGCGATAATAATTATAATGTTTGGATTAGTCCAATTCAATTCGAATCCACGTACGTAAAATATCTTATGTGATCAAAGAAAAAACTCCAAGACTCAAATGCTTATTTTAAGCTCGACTTATATAAAAATTAAAATCAAATAGATTTATCAATATGATTTTTTTAACACTCAAATTAGTGATAAAAATAAAATAAAAAAATAATTTTAATAAATAGTAACGGATATCTATCATAAGTGGTTTTTTATAATAAATTAATTAAATAAAATATTTTATAGCATAGATGGAATGGTAAAATATATATAGCCGAAGTGGCGTTGACTGTTCTTCTCCCCAAACGAAGAACAACGCTGCCACCGAGCTCAGCACCGCATTCATGATCCATCCGACACCTCCATGTGATGCTGTGAAGGCTCCACGCATCCACCCCTCCTTCCATGTCTCCTCCTGCTCACACCCCAAGTTTGCAGGACACTCATCCTCCTCGACTTTCAAATCCACAGTGACACTAGAGTTCTTAAAGTCTAGCGTGAAGGACTTGTCCTGTTGTGGCCGTCTTGATGTTCGATGGTTACTGAAAGCCTCCCAGCTGCCAAGAAGACACGACGTTCCCTCGCAGCGATTTGGTATTTGGAGTATCTGCTGTGAAGGAACAAGCCGCATGTAATCTTACCTACTCTGTAATTCAAAAAGATTGGCACAGCCGGCAACTTTGACTCCATCTTCAAGGCGCGGAGAGATGGTTAGCATCGAGTGCACGTTGGTGCTCGTGACAAGTCTCTATGAGCAAAAAGATCTCACGGGTCACGACGCCGACAAGACAACTTGTGAGGCCGACAAGTAAGAAGAGAGAATCTTTTGCACGTATATCTAAGCTGGCCTTTCGGATTAGACCATCCGATAAAGCAAGAACACCGAGGAGCCGAGTGAGTTCCTCCGACGAAGAGAAAGCGGATAAATAGATATTTAGATGCCAATCACCCACGTCACTGTCACCACGTTTAACACGTTCATGCCCTTCTCCCGAAAGCTGTGGCAGGTTCTTCTCCATAAAGAGGCTTGATGGCTGAGCAAATCACTCATCCCAAGCTTCATCTCTAATCCTCCGTTACTAGCCACCAAGTTCTTGGTGTGGAAGATGAGGAGCGCTGGCCTTGTTGTGGCCTTCCTGGCCTTGGTGTTTCTTGTCAGCCTCTCCGCTGCCCGAGAGGACCCTGATCTCTTACTGCCAAGCCAAGGTACTTGAAGCAGATCTCTCAATGTTTCTTGTGGTGTACCGGCTGATCTATATCTCTATATGTACGTGTGTGCAGGAATCGGAGAGGAAGTAGGGGGAGAGAAGCCATGGGCGTGCTGCGACAATTGCTCGTGCACGAAGTCGATCCCGCCGCAGTGCCGGTGCACCGACCTGTTGATCGGAGGTTGCGACCCCAACTGCAAGACCTGCATCTGCACGAGGTCGTACCCGCCCCAATGCCGCTGCCTCGACATCATCAACGACTACTGCGGTGAGAGATGCAACCCGGAGCAGTAGCGCCCCCGACGGCCGCTCCCCGCAGCTTTCGTGCCGCCGCTGCATGCGTGATGCATAGATTTGCTGGAATAAGAGAGGAGATTGTTCGTAGTATCTTCTCTGCACCTGATGTCGCTGGTATAACCTGCCGTGTGAGTGTTATCCGGCTGCTAAATAATTCACGCAAGGCAGCGGTTTGGTGTTCATTGGTGCTTTGGCTCGTGCTTTGTTTCTCCAACACCGATGTATATGAAGAAGATTACCGAGACCTAACGAATGCTTAAACCTTTTCATTTTGATCGAACAGACAAATAAGCTTACACAATTATAAGAAAGGTAGGGAGGACGTGTCTCGTCTCGTCTACATTAAATGTGATTTGACAGGGAAATACTTATCTCTTGTCGTAGGTCAGATACGTAAGAGACAAAGAGGACATGTTCATCTCATCTATATTAAAAAAAATTTAATGGGAAAATATTTATCTCTTATCGTAGGTTAGATACGCGATTGCTCCCTCACGACACATTCGTTAGAGAGAACATTGCTCATGACAAAATAAAAAAATATATATTATTAAAAAATATTTTAGCAAAATAAATGGCACAGCCGGCAACTTTGACTCCATCTTCAAGGCGCGGACAGATGGTTGGCAACGAGTGCATGTTGGTGCTCGTGACGAGTCTCTTACGAGCAAAAAGATCTCATGAGCTATGCTGCTAAACTCCAGTTAAATATTTTCCACAATGCCAACAAAAAATGAGATAGGATTCTCTATCAGAAATGATTGATTTTGGTATCTTGGATAATTGATCCACATCACAATCATAAAATTAATTCCCTTCTAAATTCTTAGTAATTCCAATACAAAATCCATTGATAAATTCTCGTAAATACCTTCTGGAATTAGTAATGACATATATAAACTAGTGTTTTGCGATTATTGACAGTTTGAGAAGTCAAATATTTTTTTATAAAATTACCTACATCTCTTTTTAATTATAACCAAAAATATCTCTCATCAACACTTACTATTATTTTATCTCGCTCGAAATGTTTGTTGAATTATTCTCTATGTAAATCTCGAATAATCTTTTCTCATAAGAACATCATCTCGAATAATCTTTTCTCATAAGAACATCCTTGGAATACATAACTTGTTATCTCTGAATAAGTAATCATCATGGATATGAAAATCATCTATAAGTTGTCTTATCAAATTCTTCTCTCAAACGAAGTCCTCATTTTCAGCATACAATTCTTTAGGCATTCAAACCTTATAACTTTATTACTTGGATAAACTAGTAAAGTTGTTATTCTACTCAAAGCATCAGCAACACGATTGGAAGTACTAAACTTGTGTTTGATTACTTAGGCAAATTGCTTTATGTAGGAAGCCCATCTTGCATGCATCTTATTATGGTTCTTGAAATGGAAGGCTTCAAGGTCTGAATATATTACAAACTCACGCGTAATCAAGTAACATTTTCAATTCCGTAAAACTTGTATCACATCTTACAACTCTTTGTTCATAAGTAGACCACTCTTGTTCATAAGTAGTCAAATTTTCCTTAATCTCAGCAAAACTTTTCTCAGTCGCCTCAATCTATTGAAAATTCACTTTCTCTAAATAGTGAGTGACAATACTATTGAAGCTTCTAATGAATCTGTAGCAAGAATATAAAAGCTCCTCAGGCAATCTTCACTATAGGCCATTCTTGAATGACATGTATCTTTTATTCGTCTACATGAATTTCATTAGCTGGTCTATATGTTCTTCCCTACTATTACTATAAATTTTCCAATGAATGATTTAAGTGCTTGATTCATAAACCTCATGAATGTACTTGGTGCATTAGACAACCTTCTTCCCGTTTCACTAGAATACATAGATATTCTTTCTTTCAAAGTGTATTGCATTTACATCATATTATCATGGCCTTCCAAGTATCTTATAACACGCATGTCAACCACCTCATACATAACTTTCTCATTGTAGCTTTTCCCAATTGAAAGAGGAACTCTATGGATCTTAGTTAATAATTTGACCTTTTTTTAATTCCCCCTAACTTGTATAGTGTTGGATGAGCTTTCGTCTATAATTTTAAGTGCCTCACTAGTAACTTGGATACAATATTATTACAACTTCCATTGTCTATGATCAATACAAATATTTTATTATTAATATTACATCGAGAATAGAAGATTTTCTTACACTGAGATAGATCTTCGGGTGAGTAATAATCCTTTTAAAATACATGCCACATGTTTCTCTTTTTCCTTTGCTATTTATGTATTGCCAATATCAATAATTGTATCATCTTGGGCATCTCCTCCTTTAAAGTCATCTTTGTGATATGCAAGATTGACAATCTTGTAAGTATGACACTCATTTGAATGATAATCAGGCTCCTACATTTGAAACATTTTCCAATCATGAGTCAAACATATAGATTGTTTGTGATAGTCAGAATATGCTTAGCTTATCGTGTCGCTTCTTTGGTACTTATGCCTTGATTTGTATGTTGTATTGACTCAATCAAAACTTATTTTTCTTTGTTAAGAACACATTATATTATCGGAGTAGAGAATTGTCGAGTAGTAATTAAAGGTGTAACATTTTCACTTTTAGTGCCATATTATGAGTTTCATATACTATTCATATATAAGTTAAAGATATTCTATCTTTGATTGTAAATTTTAGTCCGTTGACATACCTTATTGTCTATTGGTTTTCTGACTATGATAAGTTACATTTGGCTAAAAGACATGTGAATTCATTAGTATACTCAGTTATAGATCTAGTGCCTTGTATGTAATTTTGGTATTGTTGGAACAATAGTCATTTATAGTCAAGAGGTAGAAATCTTCCTTTGAGAAGCTGCTTCACTTCCGCCATGTCTATACAAGTGTTTTTCCTTATCTTCTTCTTTCAACTTTTATGAAATAAGTTTGACTTGTTTATAATCAGGAACATCAATAACCTCGAAGTAATGCTCTACTTTATAAGTTGAGTCAAGAAAAGCTTCAATGCTAAGGTGACCATTAAAATTGGAAAGGTCTACTTTGAGGCAATAATCCTCAAATTGTCTATTTCATATGGGTAGTGTTTGATGTCTTCTGTATCTTTTACTGTCATCTTTTGAGTTATCATATACTATTAGTTGTTGTGGGCGGATAGTACCACATCAGTTAAAGTGTCGTGATTGAGCTACACCTATACCTCTTTTTTGGTTGGTTCTATGATAGTTAATAATTCTTTTTTATTCGTTTGACTCATCTTTAGAAGCCGGTTGCCTACATTAAATTGTAGGCCTGTATTGATTATTAGGCTCATCATTAGTATCAACTTTGGCACGATTGATCCTACCATCATACGAACTATGTTGGCGCCCAAACCCAAATTAGTGAGTACGTCACGAATCTCGCAAAATTCCTAGGTAATTATTACTTCTTGTGCTCGAATCTCGCAAAATTCCTAGGTAATTATTACTTCTTGTGCTTCTAATACTGCTCATAGCTTTGGTACTCTCCAATCATTATTGTTGGGATTGTTGTCATTACCTCTATCATGAAAGTCGTCACCCTCGAAATTGCCACTGTCATTGTCGATAACGTCATTGTCATTATTGTCATTATTACCATTATATCTCATCTTGATGGGTTATAGGGTTGTACTGTACAAATTAAGTTTTCGATATACACGATTTAGTCATCATCTATATCTATCCTAATAATATTAATTTTCGATGGCTCCTCATCATAACTACTCTAATGAAATTAATTTTTTGATCACTCTATATCCATCCTAATAATATTAATTTTTTGGTCACTTCTCACATCAAATTGAACTAATTTAGTTAGCTATTGTCTAGTAGGATGTGAATCATAATGAAAATTTCAATAGCTGCATGGCGAATAATCTTTTGATAACAAAACATAAGATTATTAAATTGTTAAAAAAACCATAAAAAAAGCACAAAGGATAATGGACAAGGTTCATATCATCCACAATAAAATTAAAAAGGATCAAGTACCAACATATGTATAATGTCAAGATAAATAAGAAATACGTTAATCACCTACATCATTAAAGTAATGGATGATCTACTATCATGCATAGAGACAAGGAGTGAGACCAACCCATTCATATAACTAAAGACCAATCTAACTCGAATCAAATATACCAACTTATCCCGTAAGGTGTGTCTATACCTCTTACAATCATATACATAAGTGGAAAAATAGCATACTACAATAACTAGAGATTAAACCCAATAATACATATTATATTATATGATATTATCTAATAGAAAGAAAATCTAATTATAATAGAATTTTTTAAGAGATGACCTTGATGGGAGGAACTCTCCTAATTACTTATCATAAATACTTTGCTCTCACATATAAATAGACAGGATCTCCTAGGGACTTTACACATCCATGATGTGTAGATACATGAAGAGATTATAGATCTTTTCCTTTGATCATAGTGGTTCTGTAAAAAATAAGAAGAAAGGAAAAGACGAGTTTAGTAATCCTTGCAGATCGATATCACTATAGATCTCGAATATGATGGATGATGTGCTTATAGATTAGATAAAAAGTCTTTTGAGTAGCATCGAAATGGTACATATCATAAATTTAGAGATATATTATTATTTGTTTTCAGATTTTAACATTAAAGTCAATCATTTAATAATAACATATTATGATTTTTATGCTTACAAATAAAAATATAAAAAAAATATAACAATGTTTCTATAAATTGTCATATTCGAGAGAAACTGAAGCTAGCTAATTACTAAAACATGTTCCCAATGCCACACTCGAAGAGAAGTAGAAGTATTTAGCTTGTCCAACATTGTTTAGAAGTTAAGCTCTTTGAGGGGACTATGTTAATGGTACAATACAGGCTCATGCATTCACAACGAGCAACCAAAAATTTTTGTCGATAAATTTCCTTAAAATTTCCTACGGATTAGAGTTCTTGTTCGGATTTCCTTTTTATATTTACTTTATGTTATTTGTCTTTATCATCTCGAGATAACATTTTCATCTATATTGAATGGACTTGCACAAATGTTTTCTCGTAACCATGAACTCTTTTTCTATGTAACACCCAGTCCTCCATTACTAGCTAAGTGTGTAGTGATTGGTGTAGAAGATGAGGAGCACTAATGACCTTGCTGTAGCCTTAGTGTTTCATGTCAGCCGGGCGACCTCGACCGTCTTCCTGCCAATCCATGGTACTTGGAGCAGATCTCATGAGACATGCATGCAGCACTTACTATCTCTATATGTGTGTGTGTGTGTGCAGGAAGTGGAGAGAGAGAGAGTCGGGGGAGAGAAGCCATGGACGTGCCGATGCAACGACCAGTTGATCGGAGGCTGCCACCCCAACTGCAAGAACTGCCTCTGCACCAGGTCGTTCCCGCCCAAATGCTACTGCCGCGACATCACCTACGAGGACTACGGTGACCGCTGCCGCCCGGAGAAGTAGCTCCTGCTGCACCCCTCCGCCGACGCTGCTTCGTAGTGTCTTTTCTCGACCTGATATCGATGATTGCAACTTTCTCTGCGTGTGTGATCTGACTGCCGAATAATTCATGCAAGGCGTTGTTTTGGCGTTCCGAGTTGCTTTGTCTCGTGCATGGTTACAGTGAGATCGTTCTTCTTTTGCTTCTCCTTCTGCGATATATGAGAATAATGATGCACGTTGATAGTTACTGGTAAGCTTACAGAATTATAGGAAATGAAAATAATGACTCATCACACGAAAGATAAGAGGCAAGAACAACATGAGCATGCTCCTTTCCTCGCCGAGGGATCTCCTTCAGAGCACTTCTCCTAAACCAAGGTTTCTTACATGCATAAGATATTGATAGGAAATACATAATCAACCAATTATCATCTATTACGTCAATACCACATAAGACCTCTAGGAAAAAAAATGCCCAAACAACTCGATGCCCACATGTCGTTGGTAGACATTAAAAAAATAGCTCAGGTCAATTATCGAGTTATCTCTCCTAGAAAATATTTATATAAATATTCCTAGGAGTTCAAGAGGCAACTCAGGTCAGTTACAAATTGCCTCCGTTGTGAAATATTCATAAAAATATTTTTGAAAATAAAAAAGGTAGCTTAAGTTGGTTACGAATTGTTTCTCTTATAGAACCTTTATGGGATATTCCTTCTCCTCGAGGTCAGCATAAAAGCGCACCCTTAGCTCTAAATTAGGAAAAAAAAATAATGGATGAGAAGTACATCTCGAAACTAGTTTGAGCATCGGAGAGATAGGCTCAAAAAGCCTCTCTCAATTTCAATCTTTGTATAAGTGATATATCGAGAGGAGATGTTTTCTACTTTACGATCTCGTGCATATAGAATATGGCCACATTGTGCTGATCAGAATGTTAATAATATTTTTCTTATATATATATATATATATATATATATATATATATATATAAGAGTCTAAGCGAACTTGGAGTCAACTAAAACCCTATCTACAACAAAATAAATTATAGATGTTGCTTGGAACAAAAAACATGTGCATGCCATTGAAAAAGTGAATGATCATATCATATAAAAGTATTATATCCATAGTGCAAACCCATGGAATTACAAGGTAACATATAAATCATGGTTATCCTTCCATGTGTAGGGGTAGTTAAATCATTCCAGGTTAGGGTTCAATGTGCTCATCGAGACTCAAAACTCAACTCATAACTCATAATCATGCTAATTCGATTCTAATATCATTTATCATAATATAATCTAGTGAAATAATTGATCTATTATCTTGTTAAACATAATCTTATACACAATTATTATTGTCATCTGGATTAAAGGGACTTAATAACTGTTCACTCTTAACTAGTAAAGCGTACAATAACTCGTCATTTAGCTCCTTCACTCTTCGGGAAGGAAAAATTGTGAAACAATATTGTGATGAATCTTATCAGACATTTATTTCCTGCATGTTTCTAATCAAGATTATGGTGTGACCCGATGACATTTTTGGTCATCACCTGATAATGATGCTTTTTTTCTTTTTACAAATTATAAAGGGTGAAGATGAAATTTGATTATACTGTGTGAATAAAGGCGATCTTTTATGGGTTTTTTTTTAGCACATGTATAAATTCAGGGGATTTGTTAAAAAAGAAAAAAAGGGTGGGATACGAGAGATGATGATATGTGATGCAAAGAATCGATGAAAGAGGAGCCTACATGTTACAACTCGGGCTTAATGACTTATCAAGTTTATTTAAACTTAAAATTGATAGTAATATATTTATTAAATCTTTATAAATTAATCTTAATCTTATTCACTTTCAATATGAGACTAATTATAATATTATAATTTTATCAGTCAAAAGTATGATGCCCTCGTCAAGGCTTAGTATAGCACAAATCAAACGCTAGTATGATAAATATGAAACATAGCCCAGTGGTAGTTCAACATCATGACGAGTCATCTGATTTTATCGACAAATAGTCTTTTTATACTTAAGTCATTTTATTATGCCCAAATACTGTGTCAACTCTAATACCATAAAAAAAATATATATCACATTCTAATTTTTTTTGTATGATCATAACATCTTTTCACAAATACATCCAAAGCCAAATAAATGAACATCATCTTCTTGCATAACTTATAAATATTTATTATATAGTGATGTTAACTCGAAAATAAATCTAATTAATTCATGTAGTAGTAGAGGAAAATAAATCCAATTGATTCTATGTTAACTCGAACATCATTCTTAGTAGTTGGAATTTAGTATAGTACTATTGGGACGCTATTCTGAAAATCAAAAATAAAATTTTTTTGGTAACATTAAGTATGAATCCCTATAAGTCAATTGTAAAATGAACATATGACTAAAAGTCAATCATTTTACTAACATATATTAAATATTCGAAAGAGTACTTCCCTAAGAAAATGCTTTATCTTATGAGATAAGTTTGCATTCTTTCAACAATAGATAGAGACAAGCTTATATCACACTCTCAATAGCTCCCAATGGTGGATGAAGTGGTATCCCACATATACTAAAATGTGAACATATTCTTCTCAACAACGGATTAAGGAATCGTCTAACCACCACGTCTAATGGATTGCTAATCCATGAAGGGAATCACCATTTATGCTTTTGGTAGAAAAATAATATCATCTCGTATTAGTCATGATATATTGAGATCAAATAGTATATTAAAATATTTCTTTCAAATATTATTATTGTTGAATAATATTAATTAGTCATCAATTGACTTAAACCATAATTTAACTAGTCTAATTGAACTCAATTTAACTAAAACATAGCTGAACGTATCTCTAATCCTTATTTAACCAATTTGGAATATCCTTAGACTAGTATAATTTGGATCAGATTTGGTTAAACAAACTTGAATAAGTCAAACAAATTTGAAATTACCTTAAATTGATTAATCAAATCTAGTTTGATTAAATCAATGTTTGAGCCTAAATTAAATAAAATAAGAGTAATGGACTAAACTGCATAATACTAGGCTAAGTTAGGTCAGCCCATGTACTAATTATGTGCACCACACCAGGCTGAGTCAAGCTATAACCTATGGATTGATTATATGCACCACAATTGCCTATGTTGGGTTGAGTTGAGCTAGCATATGGGGTAAGGCCTAACTTGCTAGTTAAGCTTGGCTTGTGGGTTGTCGCTTGACTTACGGGTTAAGGGTAGGTTAAGCGTAGGTTATGGGTTGTGGCCTCTTGATTTCAAACTGAATCCTAATCAATTCTCTCAATTTTGAATTACGATATCATGAAATTATAATCAAGCATCTATTCATTAGTAATAAATTATTAATATATAATAAATAGTAATATATTAAAAAATAAACTAAATAAAGAGAAAAAAATATTCTTAATTAAGTATTGTATAAATCTAATAAAAATAATGCATTCAAGATAAAAAAATTAGAAATACATATGATATCAATAATTTTAACATGTTTTAATCTAAAAATAAAAATTTAAACATTTAAAGGAGAGGAATAATTTTTTTATTTTTATTTTTTAAAAGTGAATATACCTCTTCTCAATAGGATACTAACTCTTTATTCCTATCGCTTAACTTGGTGAGTAATAAAAAAGATGAATCCCCTTCTTAAATAGAAGGAGGTGAGCCATTTATATAAGAATTTTTTAAATTTTTATATTTATTTAATTTACTAATAAAATTGATATCATCCTACTTGAAATATTGAATAGTTATTTCTTATATTTCATTAGCAAAAAAATACTATATCTAAATTGAAAATTTAATTACAGTAGGAAGGGAAAATAATTAGCTTATTAGTGAAGAAAGACAAATGAATAACATATTTGTATTTTTTGTCATACATGATATGTATCAAGATGAGGGTTAGTATAAAAAAGATGTTACTTAAATATCATACAAAATATTTCGAGTATGACAACCTAAGTGTATGTATACAAGAGTGTATAATATAAAGGATAACTATATATAATGAAAAATAGAATATACTAATGAATGCTATGTGACATGTGAGTGGATTATGATAAATACATCAATATCATATGTTCGATATCTTAGTGCTATATAAGACGGACGATATATCGATATTATATAACTAACACAAGGATATCAATCGGACCATAATGATAAGATCGAACAAATAAGTGTTACTATAACTTAGATCTAATGCAATACGTATACGATTGGGTTTAAGATAAATATATAATTCATTCGTGATTAATGTCAATCATAGAAATAAGAAATCAGAGAACCTATTGCTCTCGGAAAATAATGGAATATCCATTAAATAAAAGACTTTGTTAAGTACATTCAATCATGCACTCTAAATCCTATGATCCCCAACTAGTATAGGTATAAATATTTGTTAAAAATATTAATAATAATTTTATAGGTTTCGACACCATCAGGATCGAACAAGAAAATCCGATCCATTATCACACACATATATATATAAATATAAATATAAATAAATATAAATTATATATATATATATATATATATATTCACTTTGTCGGATTAATGGATTAGGATAGATAAGAAAATCCGATCCATTATCATCCCCGCTAATAATACTCAGACGACTGACCCGCCCACCTCCTCTCCGCCACTCCGAGCGAGCCGTTGAAAGCGGCAACAAAAATCCCGCTCGGGAGACGAAGCCGTCGCCCTCGTTCGGTCCTCCCCTCGAAGTCGCGACGAAGAACTGCTCCACATCGAGATCCATCGGAGAATCGAGGCGAACGAGGAGGAGCCGGTGGATCAAGCGATCAGGAAACGCTCGGCGTTGAGATCCGGTCCTGGATCGAGGACGGAGGGTCCGGGAGGGTGAGAGGTTGGAGAGATCAGGGATCGATTCTTCTTCTTGTCCCTCCTTTTTCCTTTGCGGTTGGATCCGATGGCTTCGGCGTCGTCGAGGATCTTCGAGTACTTCGTGGTGTGCGGGATCGGGCCGGAGATCCGGACCCTGGAGGGGAACAAGGGGTTCCAGGGGACGGACGTAATGTACATGCCCTCCCTCCTTGACCAGTACCCTCCTTCCAACCATTCCCTCTACCCTCCCCCGCCCCCGCAGCTCCCCACCGTATGTTTCGTCTCCTTCTCTCTTTCCCCATCTCTATGCTAGTCATTTTCTTTTGATTCAGGCTCTCTTATTTTAATCTTTTAAACCTACCCAATTTGAGTTGTAAGTGGGCCTATTTTGTTGTCCTCATCTAAAATGGGAAAGGAACATATGTAAGTTCAAACAAGGCCTAGATCCGTAAATGTCAATCTTACCGAACACAACCTTTTTGCTTAATTCGAGTTATTCACTTGGTTGGTTGTTTTCGGATGCTTAGTTGGAATATACTTGTGTTCGACACATTTCTTGATAATTGAGAAAGCACATCAACATTTTCTGAACTCTGAACAAGGTATACTAGATAAAGACTTTCTAGAAGACAATTATTTCCTTTATTCTGATTGTGAATGCTACTATTGCAGTGCGTTCTACCTGCAGGGGTGGAATTCTATTCTTCGGGGTTTAACTCGGATGATGTAACAACATACCCTCGTAGTTATCCGATTGTTCTAACAGGTATTGATGATCTTCTGCTTAATTTCAAATGGTTTACCAGGATTATTTTTTCAGATTTTATTTTGATGTCCGTAACATAAAAAAACATAGATGTTGAGCAACTCAGAAGCTACAACCCTGTTCTTGTGAAAGCTTGATCTAACTGCATTACTTGAAAATTAGTGTCATTCAACATTGATGCTGCTCTTCTGAGTTGCCCTGACATTGAGCAACTCAGAAGCAACAATAAGATTTTGTCTGGAATATTTGTGGTTGGCTACTTGGTTCATTTCTTGCCATTTAGGTCACATATTCATTGTTCTTATTATTTCTAACGAAGTTTTCTCTGGGTGTCTTTTTCTAGTTTGGTACCTCTAATCTAAATAGTCACCTGTCTTAAGTGCACTTATATGTTCATTTGGACATGTCAAAATTTTCTTAGACAATTTTGCCCTATTTTGTTCTAAGATGGTGTTATCTTTAACTTTTTTAAGCATTTGATAATTTCTCACGGTTTCATTTAATGTTACATCAGAAACACATCCATCCATTTTGTCATTCTCATCTATCTTATTCTTACTTTCTGATAGGCATTGTTATATGTAGATTTATCATTTAATTTGTTGTTGACCTTATAACACATGAACTCAAGGTATTATATGGCTTTTTTAGCCATTATGTATGGGCAATTAAGGGAGTAGAGAAATCACAATGAGTGCAATGATCCTTGTTTGTGTTTGGCAAAATGAACCTGGAGCTATTTGTGGTCGTCTTGAGCTTGATAGTCTAGTTTGCGTTATTCATGTACACCTAGCTATTTTTATACCCCTATCTAGAGTCGGCTGGAAGAGGACCTAAAGGAAGGTCGTTTGAGAAAACAATGACGATGAATACTAGCAAATGACGGGGGTTTATAATGGGATCTTAGAGAATAATGGAAGAGTATAACAATGCAAATGAGAATAAGAGTGTCTTACATAAGCTATGATGAATATTCGACGTTTACATCATAATCTATAAGCTTGTAGTAGAAAATTATATATTTATTATATTCACAAATTTGATTGAAGTGACAAAATATATAACGTTACAAATATTTTTTTGTATATTTTAACTTGAATTAATTATAGAAGCTATGATGAAATCTTGACCTTTATATCAAAGTCTGATAGCTAGTAGGAGAAAATTATATGTCTATTAGATCTGCATTTACAATTTGTGGTAAACAAATATAATTATCACATTATATTTTTTAAAATCAAGCCTTTATTGAGGGGAATACGATTGAACCAAGACCCATGAGTTAAACTTGTTATGGGAACAAAAAACAATTTTTTTTGAGTTTGGATCAATGTGATTGTGAAGAAGAGGCAAGCTCGAGTCAAGAGCTTGGGTTTCAATTATTCATGAACATGAATTAATTTGACAGCCTTAAGAACAATATTTTTTTGATCTCCACTATTTATGTACCTAGAAATAAACATTAGTACCTTTTAAAATATATGTAATTTTAGAATTTTCAATCGGACTATTTCAAATATGGAATTATTTCAATGAAACTAACAAGAGAAAGTGGTCTTTTAGGCTAGGGTGTCACGCTGATGTAGGTTAAATAGCTCTGATGTCAAATCTCATATACAACAGATTTGTGGCAAACAAAGAAAATATTTATTTATTTGTAAGAAAAGAAGAAAGGAACTAGAGAGGAAGAAAAATATAATGATAGGAAAAAATAATAAAAAAGATGATAACTATCAAACTCAGTCTATCTCAAGAGGAAACTCCTGTGGATAATTGTTTCACATCTCTGCATGTCCCACACATGGATGGATAAGATTCTCACCGTTGGGTATTAGAAATGTGGCTTTACACCACTTACATATGATGTGGGAAAATAACTCATTCTTCATTCATTGATTTATTCCATATTTCAATTACAATCTTTCCCCTCTTTTTGTAGGCTCCAAGTACAAGAAAAAAAAAAAAGGAAAATTGAGAACTGAGGAAAGATTACATCACATCAAAGTATTTATCATCTATTTCTTTCTTTCTCTGAAGAAGATAAATTTCATATTTGATTCTGGGAACAATATTCTTTTCGATGATGTGTCTGATTGATAGATTTTCATCTTTTTGTGGTATTAAATCAAGATCAATCTTATATGAACGAAATTTTCAATTATATTCAAGGCTCATCTCCTTCAAATTTATTTAGAATTTTCATTGAAGCTATGATTGTCCCTTTCCTTTCGTTCAACTTTCTTTTTTAATTTTCCTCAGCACTCTTGGAAACTATTATAAGATTGTACTAGATGTTGCCAAACTACCTCAAATTATGTGGCAACTTATGAAACAGTTGTCATTTTTTCAGTTGCAAATGATCTTGGTAGCTATGTGATCTTCTAGTTTCATCGAGTATTCTGAATCAGTTGCTCAATGATAAAAAATGACATAATTGTGGTTGTATAACATGTTTATTAACTAATAGCCTGTAGGATTTTTTGGCTGGGGTTGAACTTCCAATCCCACGAGACTCTAGGCAAAAATCATTGATGATGTTGCCGAAATCTGAGTTTATATGTTAGGTTGGTAATACTTCATGATCAAGTGCATATATCCTGTAGGACAAAGCAATATTTGAAAAGAAAATTTAGAGACAAAAGAAGAAATTGTTTGCTTTCTTCTTGTTAAACCTTATTTATCTTCGGTCCCAAGCCCAAAAGGAGGAGAATTGCTCTATGTAGTTGAATACTTTTCAAATCCTAATGAACCAGATAAAATTTTATTTTCTTTGATATCCTCTATATAGTAACTAATAGTTGCTATTATGAGTTATGACATTATTTGAAGTCCATAAAATTTGTGGTAAATTTAACAATCGTTCATCAGAAAGGCCATCTTTAGCAAATAATGTCACTATTTGAAATTTGACTTGTATCCTCAGAATTGTTTGCACAAGGTGTACAAGTTGTTTGAACTTGTTAGACGCATTGCTTAGGATCATTTATTATGTGATTCTTGCTATTGCAGTTTTTCTCCATCTGCCTAGTGTTTTTTTTTCTAAAATTGTATGAGGACATTTTTATTATTCTTTTGGTATGTGTTGATATAAAATTTTATCTGCAGAGGGAGATGGGTCAAAAATTTATGTAGCGTGCATTGCATTTCGTGACCCAGTTTGTGAAGATATTATTGAAGCATATCAGATACCAGCAAATTCCTTTGCTGATAAATGCATTTGTCTTGTATCTCGTTCACCCAGTTTTCAAGTTTTCAAGGATGCACTGGAAGAGTTGTTCATTCTCTGCTTTTCTCCTGCTGGCAGCAGGTAATACATTTTATGTAAATCGTCTGTCTTCTTCTTGGAGTTACTATTGATCAATCAGCGTTGGGCTTAAATTGTGCCTATGTTACATTACTTTTTATCATGTGGTGAACATGATTTTGCATATGCCAGTATATCAACGTGTACCATCCAATATTGCTGAGGAAAGAACAGTAAAAGATTGTACACCAAATGGCACTGAACTTATGATTCCATTACTGGTGTTTGATTGACTGATACTTATCAGTTGGAGCATTATTTTAAATCATGATTATACACTTTTACTCTTGTGACTCTTCATTATAAAGCTTATGAGACTGAACTTGCAGCACAAAAATAAACTCTCTTTTCTCATTCACTTATTGTCAAGTTCCAATTTGCGGTCCTCACTTTATTATGAGGGGCAAGTATTTTTATTACAAACATCCTTAATTTTTTCATCCTTGCCCATCTTTTTACCAAGTCCTAGCACACCCTCTTGTTTGGATCTAGGTGTTTTTGGGTCATTAAGGTTAGATTAGATCTTAGTTGAGGCTTGGTTGACAAATCTCGGGTTCAGATTTGTTCCCTATCATAGTTTTTCATTTTTGAGTTAATTTTAGTTAGTTTCAGAATAATTCAGAATCAATAAGTTTGAGGCCTTTTTAAGTCTAGGAAAGAGTATTAGTAAGATAGGAAAGAATAAATAATTGTTCATTTTCTTATTAGTTAGCTTAATAGTCACTTAACCAAGGTTCTGAAAATTTTTTTGTGGTCAAATATACATTTGATCTTTGGACCATATCACATACAGTGTTTGATAGCAATAGCAGTATGTGAATATCTATGTGGTGGTATAAACAGCCGTATTTGACCTCATAGGGTTGCATAGTGGCTGATGATTTAAAATTTTAAATGTTGTTGGGGTTTTATATTTCTACCAAATCTTTTCGGAAGTTTGTCTTTGATGTCATATTTGGGATTACTGATAGCTTGTGCAGTCATAGTGTTAAATAGTCTGTCACAATCTTATGGTTATCTGTAAGTCTTTCAATTGTATATGGAAGTCCCAAATCCGGTAAGGTAGTTATAATAAAGGTAGATATATTGAAGGCAGTGGAGGATGAGAGATGTAGAAAGGGAACACCATGGCAAGAAACTGTGTGAAACAAACTCAAAATAAAGAACCTGGATAACCACGGCCACATGCCTTTAGATCTAATTGGCCAATGGTTAATTTTATTGATCAAGTAATCCTAATACAGCATCAAAAAGACTAAACTTAATCTCCATAGTAGGTAAATAGCTTAAGAAATTAAATAGCTGGACTCTCTATCAAGATGAAAGAGACTTGTCTTCACAGTTTATCCTATCACTTGCACTTTTCTTTGTCTCGTTATATCTTATCACAAATATGGAAAAGCTGGTATTTTTTAGATCGTTCTGTTTAAAATTGGTACCTAGCTGATGTGACAGGTTACCCCAGATTCCGGAAAACCAGTGAATGCAACATCTTTAAATACCAAGTATCATCTCTTGTATGCTGCTTCAATCTGATGAGGTTTGATTCCTGATATTGTTGCATGATCATATAGCCTTGACCAAACAGTAACTCTTGTAGTCGCCATTTATCTTGTCTGTTGCAGCCATAACACGATAAAAGTTTGGGTCCTCAGGACTCTAGTAGTTTGTGGCAGCTATCTTGTTCCTCAGCCCTTCAATACATAGGAATTATTAGCTGACAATCATTATGTGCATAGCAACTCTAGATATACTCAAATTTTACTTAAAGTTGATTTAATCAGAACCTAAACTTTGACTTTAGCAGGACTTATGAACTTAAGTATAACTCATTTCACTAGGACTCAGATCAACTAAACAAGTCTAGAATCTAGACTCTAGATTAAATGTATCTGGACTCCTACCAAAAGATGAACTGACAGTCACTTCAAAAATTGTAGAAATAGAAAATTTTGTTTTGACTCAAAATCTAGATTTAATGTGATATAATTAGTAATTAAAATGATAAAAGACAAGCAAAACCTTTGGCTTCATATCTCCTTCTTCAAGAACCTTTGTTTGACAAACCATATTGTCCTCATGGATTTTTGGCTAGAGTTCGAGTCCTGGAGTGGTAATTGTTGCCTCTATACACAAATAGATTATTGATGCAGCTAGATGACACTTTTAGGGCCAAGAATTAAACCAAGAAATATGATTTCGCCCAGACCGGTCCTTACTGTTTGGTATTTACCGGTTTGGGCATAAACCAGAATGCAATTAATTTTTGGGCAGTCCAGTTTGGTTAATCATATTTTTAGAAAACTCTAGGTTATCTCATGAAGTGGTCATTCAAGAACTTCGCGAGTCACCTGCATGCTGCTGTTGATCAAATGTTGTGCGCCCACTGCCTGCACGCTGTTGCTTGCCATCCACCTCCAAACCAGTACTTCCTCTCCCCCTCCTCTATCTCCACCTTCACCTCCACCTCCCCTCCTATCCTCCTCCTCCTCCTTTCTTCTTCTTCCTTTTCTTCTTCTTCTTCTTCTTCTCCTCCTCCTTCTTTCAGCAAACTGGTATCATGGTACACTGCTAGCATCCCGTGTATTGGTACACTGGCATGGACTGGACCCAGACCAGTCTGGCCATGGACAAGTATGGGTCTGGTACCCAAAATTGAGTTCCTTGAATCAAACTAATAATATATTTTTAAAGTAAAGACTATGGTTCTCCATCCCTATGTTTGATCTGAAAAACCCAGCAAAATAGTTTTGACCTAATCTGATAAAGCCCTTCCACATCTCATTCTCTTGTTGGAACAAGTTGTTTCAAGCGAATTTACCATTGTTTCCGAAACTGAAATCTATACAACATGGAGTGAACCAGTTATGATCATAATATAAGTAACTTAAAGAGTAAAATAACACTTGCAAAGATAAAGCACACATACAAAATGCTGAGGTTATGATGTTGTGTTTTTACATTTACAAACATGTATATATTTCTAGCATGGATTGCCATGGTATAGGGAAATTCTGATTTTTTTTTGGCACATCATGATTCTATGCCATGTCTTGACATCCACCTGTGCTAGTTGACATGCCTTTGTGCTGTCCGGCATAAGATAAATAATAGCTTTAGTCATATGTTGGTATCCAAAATGGGTCAACATTGCTTTTGCCAATATCTTTTTGGGCATGATATGCTTCAACTTATGCCCACACATGTTCATCGGCGTGATAATTCTTGATATTCAGTATTTGAATTGGTATCCCATAATGGGTTGACATAGCATGTGCCAGCAAGTTTTTGGTATTTTATAGTTCAACATATGCATACACATGCCAATGGGCATGACAATCCTAATTTTCATTATTTGATTTTGACATGTTTTGGAGCCTTAGTAAGTAACTGTGCCGTGTATATGGTTTTTGCTTCTAATAGAAATAATTGTGGATACTTTCAAGTTTCAAGTTCTACATAAATTTTAAGTGTCTGGACACATGTTTGGAAGCATCAACAAATATTTATGTTTGACTTTGAGATGATAAAAATTTGAAGTGTCTATGATTGATAAATAAAGCCTTTTCGTGTTCTAACTTGAATGTTTTACAATTTCAGTAAGCCATTATGGGATGTAATAGCCTATATGGTGTCAAATGTTCCTTTACCTACACCTGGAAAAGATCGAGTACTATTTGCTATTGAAAATTGCCTTCTTTCTGTAGAGGCTCCACCAAAGGAAGGACTACCTCATGCAGATGTATGAGTTCATTTTGCTCTCTATAATTTAAAAATTTTCTTTTTGGTTGTTCTCTGAATTTATTGTGTGTGGATATTGTTCAACATTTGGTTTGGAGTAAATGTTGACTTTACCTGTTTAACGGTGTGCAGATTTCGTTTCAACCCCTGGTGCAGTGCCTTGATGTTGATAACTTGATTCGGTTCTTTACTGCAGTGTTGCTTGAAAGAAGAATTTTACTCCGAGCAAATAAGTCATAATCTGACTTGTGTGTCCTTATATTATTTCAATTGTACTTTTCTAGTTTTAAGTGGATTATACATTGTTTCAAAAATTGAGGCTTTAGTTTTCAGATAGTGCAACAATAACCTGAATCTGTAAATTCTTTTCAAACATTCTCAGTAATACCTAAGATAGATTTCATTACCAGACTAGGAACTCTAGCATATGAGATTTGTTTGTGATACTGTGCAACTTATTTGGTCAACAAATGATGTGCTTCTACTTTGTGCATCTCTTATGAGTTTGGATGATCTGATGCTTCTGGTAGCCTGGTGACCTTGTGCATGAGGTTCGATTGCCTTTGGTTGGGTGCCTGAATTATTGGCATGACCCTATGGGGATATAGTGGCCCCACTGACTGGTTCAATGGAGCCTAGAACACAGTCACAAGATGGTCTGTGTCACAGGTCTTGACTCATTTTTTATGTGATTTTATGTGGTCAACTGTCTTTTTGACCAGTTTTGTGAACTTTGAAGAAACAAAACTAATATGAATAGTCTTTCGTTCTCTCTATATAGACATGAGTATCTTAGCACCGAAGAGTTACCTAATTTTTCATAAGTATGTTCAGCTTGAACATAATGTGATAAATAAAGCAAAGATATATCTGGATTAAGAGAGAAAGTTGAGAGTTACAAGGCAACGGGGAAAAATATAGTCAAATACGAGAGATGAAAATAGATGCAATCAACCACTCAAGGAAGTCTTTTCATTATTATGTATTCCCTATGACCTGCCTTTCTTATTATGTAGCCCTCTTTTGTTAAGGATTGGATTGTGCATCTGTAATATTGAGGACTTGAAATTTGGAAACAGATCAATCAAATTTGATTTTCCAATATATTTACAATTATCCCCATATCTCCAAGATACTAACATAACCAACCTCTTACCATCGCAACAATGGTGACGTCTACATTATCCTTGCAAATGGTTTTTTCATAATATTCATCATTAGCATGATCAATATGCAGTCTGGTCCCTTCTTTTCCTTCATGTTCTTTCAACCATTTTTGGTACAACCAAATTGAAATAAAAGCCATCAAGGGAGCACAATGTTGCTGATCTTGATATGTTAGTTCTTGGTTGTTAAAGGATTATATCAAGCTAGTAGATTCTTAAAAACCCTGATGTCATACATTTACCAGTTGCCTTTAGTACATAGTCATCATTGGTATGAAAGTGTGCTGAAAGCGTATCCCCGTTCTGTTTTGCAGGTATTCACTGTTAACTCTAGTCTCAGAGGCAATATGTCATTTAATATATCCTTTCAGATGGCAGGTGAGGCATCACATGATCTTCTCGAATTTGTCTATATTTAAGAACAAAGCATTTTGCTTGTTTGTGACAAAAGTTAAGTGGAATATCTTTTTTCCAATTAAGCATAGAACAATGTCATGTATATTTTTCTTCTAATAATCTGACTGTTCTTTTTTGACAAGTTCTTCACTTCTAACTTTTCTCATGTTTTTTTTTTCTTATGTAGCATGTCTACATTCCATTACTTTTCTTTAGTGGGGTAGACTACATTGATGCCCCTACACCATATATGATGGGACTTCACTCAGGTGTTGACACGTCTCTTCTGACAATGGATGGTGTAAGTTTGATATAGTCCAATATTTTCCTTTCAGTCAGAAACTTGTGGTTTTGTAAACTTGTATTCTTTGTATTACTTTGATTCTCTACGTAAATGCTCATCATTATAGCATATTCTATTTGAGAATTCATGAGACTTCTGTGCGCCTGATCCTCACACTTTAGGTTTTCAGTACTGGATAATGTTGGGTCTTATAATTTGGTCAGCATCTAGAGAAGATTTGTGAAATTTGAAGAATTTGTCAATCAAAGTTTTCTAAGCAAGCTAAAGAAAGCATCTTGTGCAACATTGTGAAGTCCAAGTAGAACTTATTAGATAATTGTGTATATGAGTTCACTGTTGGTAGTCCAAAATCAATAATATAGAAATTAGTAGGACTTAATAATTTATTTTTTGCAATCTGGAGATTTTAATGCAACAACTCAAGAATATGCATAATCCTAGGATCTTGGACAATAATTGGTATATCAGTTTTTCTGAAAGGAAAGAATTCATGGTTACAAAATAATATATGAATGTCTTGATTCTGTATGTGATTCTCTATATAATATACTATAGCAGTTCAAAACCACTTGGGACAAACATTAGTATAATGTGGGAAGATATTTAATTTTTGTTTCTTTCTTCAATTGTTCTTGTAATTGACATTTTTATTTGAAAATCAACCATCATGGCAACTATCCAGTATCCACCTCTCAGTGTCGCAGAAATCTATGATCCCTGTTCATCATTGTTGCCACTAAACGCATCACTATCATCATTCCAGACCTTGTTCAGGATCAAAGGTAGAAGAATTCTTGTTGTCCCTGAACTCTTGCTCATCAATGATTGCTGGTAGGTCATTTGGTTGCAATGAGCTGATCTTGACCATCATTGTTGCCACTATACGCATCACTATCATCATTCCAGACCTTGTTCAGGATCAAAGGTAGAAGAATTCTTGTTGTCCCTGAACTCTTGCTCATCAATGATTGCTAGTAGGTCATTTGGTTGCAACTAGCTGACCTTGACCTCACCCTTGGCCATTAATGAAATGAACCTATCTCAGCCATATCCATGTAGATTTGACCTAGATTTGCACAGGTTTGGGGCTATGAGATAGTTTTTTCAGCCAAATCCATGTAGATTTGTAATTTCTTGTCCTATAACAGGTTTGGGGCTAGAACCACGAGGATCCATCCTTCATCCTCGCAAATCTAGGCTGGATCTTGCAGATGAAGGCTAGACGTCATAAATCCAACCTAGATATCCGTGTGGATTTAGGCCTCGTACTCGTGGATTTAACCTAGATAGGCAAGGATATACTATGGAATCTAAATTCACATGAGTACATGCAACAAAGAACCTGGATGATCAACTTTTGGATGAGGTAGGAGATCTTCATATGTACTGCGTTTCATTTCCAATGAAGTAAAAAAAGAGGAATGATAGGGGTTACAGTTTTTGATCTATGTGAGGAAGTGTAGGCCCAATATCAGGATGTGGTCAGGTTTCAGGTAGTCAGTCCTTCATGATTTGTGGCACAACATATCAGAGTTAGTCATTTGGCTATCGTGATAAGGCAAAAGGTTGTTCATCAGCGTTAGTTGGTCCTTTGGAAGCAATCCATGAGCAACAATGACAGTTGGGTGACAAGATGTCTCCTCCTTTAGAATTTACACTTTGTGAGGTATGTGGAGATGATAGTAACGTGGACAATGCATTTACCAAAGATGGTCAAAGCCAAGGAGCATGAATTGAGAAATAATATTTTATTTATATCACCTAAGATGAACATAACGGCACAAATGGATTCACGCGGTTTGTTTATGGCTGTAATGATAAAGGCCAAAGGGAGGCAGTTGATGATACCTCGAATCTGATAGATGTTCATCATATCCATAGCCTTCCTACCAGTGATTGAAAAAGGCGCTCGGGCGCTCGGGCGAGGCGAGGCCCGAGCGCCTCGCTAATCTCCCAGGCGGCGCGCTTCAAACAGGCGCCGCCTGGGCGCTTCGGGCGAGCGCCTGGGTAAACCAAGGCGACCGAACCAGGATTTTAGGTCTGGTTCGGTTGGTTAGTTGGTTCAATCGAACCAACTAAACCGATATAACCCTTACCCAACCCTAACGTTGCCGCTCCCGATCTCGATCCCGATCTCGCTGCTCGCCGCTGTCGCTGCTCGCAAACGCTGCCTCTGTCGCCGCTCGTGCCTCCCGCCGCTCGCCGCTCCTGCTCCCGCTGCCGCTGCTCGCCGCTGTCGCTACTCGCAAACGCTGCCTCTGTCGCCGCTCGCGTCTCCCGCTGCTCGCCGCTCCTGCTCCCGTTGCCGCTGCTCGCCGCTGTCGTTACTCGCAAATGCTGCTGCTGTCGCCGCTCGCGCCTCCTGCTGCTCGCTGCTGCTTCTCCTTCTGTATACTGTTAACAGTATACTAATAATAGTATTTATATTTATTAGATTAATAATATATTATTTTTATTTTAATACTATTAATTTTCTTAATTTAATAATATATTTTTATTTAAAATTTTAAATAATTATATTTATTAATTATATTATATATTTTTATATTTTCGCACCTCGCTTCGCTCGGGCGAGCGCCTAGCGCCTTGGGCGTTTTTGGACCTTAGCGCCTAGCGCTTTTTAAATCATTGCTTCCTACCAGCATGGATCTCATGGCCAACAATTTCATGGTGATGGTTATTTTTTTAGAGTCAAATGCATGGTACAGTTTGCAACATGAGTATATTGACTATAATCATAGCTCCACTGAACAACATCCTGCTGAGCCATTCTCGCTGCAGTGATTCTTGCCTCAGGTGCCTCCTACCAAAGGAATGATGATGAGGCCACAACTGCTATCGTGTTGTTGCATCACCGATCCTGTTCTAATACGAGGTACTTGGGAACAGTTGCACATATAATTCTTCACAATGACAATCTTGATCTATAATTGATCACATTGAGGATCACGACCCACCTCCAGTGTACTCAAAGCGATCATTTTGGTGGTTGTAGGTTAATCAAATTTTAGATTCAATATATAATGTTTAGGATTCTTGAAGACATGTTTTCTCTAAATACAATTTGTAATCCAGATCTAAAACATGTTTTGATCATTATTCATTGATTTCTAGTCAAAATGTATCTATATTTACTGAATAGTAACTTAAATGGGTAAAATTTATTGAAAAAGAAATCCTAAACCTGGGCTGTCCGAACCTGTGCTGACAGTTTTGGTGTGCTATGTGATCGTACACCAGTATGTATGAGAACCGCATCATTGTGAGAAGGGACCAGTAACGGATCCTAAATCTTGGTCTGGACATGTT
Organism: Musa itinerans; assembly: GCA_001649415.1. Taxonomy (NCBI): domain Eukaryota; kingdom Viridiplantae; phylum Streptophyta; class Magnoliopsida; order Zingiberales; family Musaceae; genus Musa; species Musa itinerans. The sequence continues at coordinate 85,285 of LVTN01000921.1, read as the reverse complement.
CAAAGGAGATTTAGAAATGCATGGGTTGGTTGAAGACAATTTGGATCGATGGTGCATGGTGAGGTCAAGGATGACCTAAAAAATCTTCATTAGAAATACCCAAAAGTTGACTTTGATGGGTGTTAAATTGACAAAAGATATTGCTGTTAATTGACCTCATTGACGGGAAAGAATCAATGTGGCCAATCCCAAATTGTTGAGATTCATGGTTTATTTCCTTGGCCAATAGGTGGCCATCTAGATTCATGGCAGATTGCTCTTCTGAGCGTTGAGTTATAACTGCATCATACCAACCTATTTTGTTGAAGCTAACTGTATAATTTCAGAGTTCGTGGAGTATCAACAATAAAATTAACTGATGTGTAATTGGGGAAAGAACTGTTTGTTTTATTTGGTGTTGATGTTTAATGACTCCATTACCAGCAATTTGTTATCATTTAACTAGTTGGGTAGGCCAGAGTCCTAATCTTTTTATAGTAGTAAGAAACCTGCAATCTCATTTGAGTCTTAACTAATAACTACTGTCTATTTTTCTGAAATTGACATTTATATTTTATCTATAAGTTTATTCATCACATTCACTTAAATGTCCTTATTTCTTTCATGCTTTAATAAGGATATACAATTGCATTTCCATATAGTCTTTCTTACTCTAGCATTTTTTGTGATTCATAGCCACTATGCCTTTCCTCCCTAGGAGTTCATGCCTATCTTACTCTTTCTATGTTTTTCACCTTCAGGTAGTAGTTGTGGATCTTGAGTACAATCGCATTACCACATCAGAAGAAATACCTTCCATACCAGAGCCTGAGCTAAATTTCTTACGTGGTGAGATATTAAAGCTGCTTCACCCAAATGTTATATGGATAGATCACCTGAAGATCAATTTTGGCAGCATGTCTGAGCAATACGCTAGATGTGGCAACAAACCCTGGGGGGATGAGCATGATTTCCAACTTAGGTGATTGCATATTGCTTATAATAATGCATTTTCTGGACACACATGTTAGCACCATTTAATTCTATAATTCTCAACATGTTGCCATCTTAAATTTGTAAGTCTGACATGTCTGCCTTTTGCCAATTACATTAGTCGGTTTACTTCTTGCCATGTACCCTGATAAGAACAATATGCTTATTTGCTTTTAGTCATTTGCATAAAATAACTTGGAGTAGCTTTATAGCTAAAGGAAGAAGATCAGTTGTTGAAAATGATTGATGCAATTTATTTAGAGGCAAGGGAAATTGTTTTGCATATTTAGCTATCTATCACTTGTCTGATTTCGTAGTTTCCAGATAATTTTAGCTTTCAGGTTGAAGTATCTATCTCCATTAATTGCTCTGATATATGGGATCTGAGAATTGATTGGACATATCACATAAGTTTATATGTGATAAATTGTGGGATCATATATATGGTTCTTTTACTGCTTTATAGGAAAAATGAACTTGTGGTTTGCTTAGTGACAACTGGTAATCAAGCAATATATGTTCTAAAATGCATAACAGAAATTACAACTTAAGCTGAAAGGAAAAAAAATGACTTTATTTATGTTGACAATCTTTTAATGCTTCACAAAAATGATATCAGTGCTAATGGTTCATCATATATATCATTAGAAGGTCAACTTTCACATAGAGAAGAATCCTTTTGATATAGGTATGTGGGATTCATCCATAACATAGTGGCATATTATAATGGTTAGATTTTAATCAGATATCTAAGGCATATTTAAGAAATATCTAATGGTCACTGAGAGATGCATGATGCCTATGGATATGATTGAAGCATTTTTTAGTATAACAGAAGGACCAGGTTATTGCTTTCAGGTGTTCATAATGTAGATTTGCAAGTGCTCTGATGTAAAACATTTGAGATGATATGTCATATGAGAGAAATATTAGAAACAAGAAATTATCAAAAATTTAATAAAGAACATAAATTAGGAGTGTCATTGTTTTAATAAAATAATAAAAAGCTGTATCAAGTGTAAAATTGGCTAAGGCATGTGCCCAACTGCTTGTCAATTATAAAGTTCTATAACTCTGTGTTTTTGGCTCTTTTTCTTGTGTCTAGAATAAGAAACTTTTTTCTAGTTTTTAGAGGACATATTTCCTTTACTAATGTTAAACTTTCTGTTTGGCTGGTTAATGATTCTCTCTAATAATAATTTTGCAGATTGATATTTTTAAGGTTTTTGGCATTGCTCCTGAGTGGTTACCGTAACTTTATTGTAAGTTCCTCTGTATATTTTTTTGTGGGTGCATCTTTACGGATATTCTCAGACCCTGGTGTCCACTCTCTCTAAGGAACCAACGACAAATGTCTTCAATTCTCAAGCATTTCTGAAGAAACGTTCACGTGCAACTGGTGAACCTACCGAGTCTATGTTGATGGTATTATTCTAGTCATTTTGTACCATTATGGTTTTTGTAGTAGAAGACTGTAGTAACACTTCATTATTATCAGTTAGTTTCTAGTTTAAACAAATGTTGCATTTTTTTTGCCTTTATTGCCAGCATATTGTTTTGAGACCAGTTATATGTGAAATTTGGTGATGCGGTAATCAAGAAGTACCCTTCATGTTATTACTGGATAATGACATTTTATTGTAGAGGCTTTGCTTTTCTGATCATTGAATATTGTGTGTTCAGCTAGTGCGAAAAATGACTTTCAGTTTCTGAAGCTGACTACTATGGGATGCAACATTGTCATAGAGTCACGAGTCTTACTCCTCACTGGGCAAACATGTATCATGGCACCTTCATCGAGATTCTCTGTCCTGCTATAGTGTTATTCTTTCTGCTATGTTTGCAACCATACTATTCTGTGATGTGTATGAGTAAATGACTAATTATGTATGAAAATGAACACACTTCAATTTTTCTCTTAAAATAATCTAGTGACATTACCTTTGGATACTGAAGTTTTGCTAAATTTGATGCATTTGCTTCACTTGTCGCATGCATTACTCATGGATATTCAGGTAACTGAAAGTCTGAAGTATCTTCTTTTGTGTGGGAAATGGCCTAACTGCAAATGATTAAAAAATTTTGAGTGAGAAAGCTTATATATACACTTTAGTTAACATATCACCCCGTTCATGTAATCTTCCACCTTTGATCTCTTCTTTGATGTTGAGAAGTGATGCTGAAGCCATTAGGTACTTGGCGGAAGGCTAATGGAATCGTTTGCCTTTGCTTGGAGTGTGGTGTGTAATTTGGTGAGGATGACATATTTGGTTATCCAGTTGAAACATTGAAGAAGTAAAGAGGATCAAAATAAGAAAATGCTTATCAATGGGTTTTAGATAGAGATATGCTATCAAGCCAATAAATTTAACGACCAAGCTATCTCAGTCTGGAATTAATACTGATTGTTGGCAACTTGGCTGGATTGTTGTGGTATTAGTATCATACCATGTTTTGGTACAGTCTGCTACAGAGTGATTTTTAATCAGACTAGTTTTTATCCTTAAAACCCTTATTTTTTTATTTTTTATTTTGCCTTATCAATGATTTAATATATATTTCGAAGACCTATCATGAACCATAAGAAACACATGCATATGGTCTTCTAAAGATGCATGAAAGTAACACATGATATATGATGCATGCATACTCTTACGTCGAGTTGTATATGCCAGAAACTTGTAAATGCACAGAATGAATCAATATACAAGCCATACCTTCATTAATGGGGCAGATAGTACCTCCAAAACGAATTGTATTGCCTGGGGAAGCGAGTCTAGATATGCAATATCACATGTGTAAAGTCTTGAAGCTCAATATTATAATTTGAAGAACCCATGACTGGTATTACTCTCACAGCATTCGACTTTGATAACCTGCATGCCATTTATTAACTATATGTTTGAGAGCTTAGTAATATCCTGGAGGTAGTAAGTCTTGTAGTTTGTTTATCGATGTTGCTTGTTCCTCTATTTTTGGACCACCGTAAGATAGGTCATTATGTTTCAATCCTGAATTAAAATTTCTTTGTGATCATTAAGTTCCAATCCCACATTAGAATTTCTTTATATTCTCTAGACCACTTTGAATGATGGATCCATGCCATTTTCAAGGGATCCATCTTACGTGGAAGAGTCTGGAGACTAGGATCAACATCTGCTTTATGCTTCCCCTTTGTATTATGTTAAAGAAACTTTCTTTGCCTGCCAGCAACATGCTGGTAACTGAACATTACAAATTTTGTTCAGATGAATTGTATTGCTTTTTTGGATAATCAACAAGTACCATTTCTTTTCAGAGGAGAATATTATGCATGGTGTTACATACTCTTCTTTTACACATTGTGCGCATGACTAAGTTGTGACATATTTCATTATGAATTCTTCTTTTAAGTAATTTTAAAAGTCCCTAATTAATTATTGTTGTTTGATTCTATTCATTTCTGAATGACTATCATATCTGTCTGATGTTCATTTTAACTTTTTTGTTCCTTATCAGATAACTCAATTTTTAGAATCTCAAGGTTTCATGGACTATTTGGAAAGATGTATCATGTCAGAAGAAAGCAGCAATAATCTACTTGACAAATTACAAGATGCAACTGGAAGGGGTCAAAATCCGACAACCATTTTTCCATCACAATCGGTAGAGCCTGAGATCATTACTGTAGCAGAACCTGATGTTGGAGATGCAGGTATTGTTTTTGTTCCTTGTGAAAACTTTTAACAATATTGGGTACATCATTTTGTTGTTTGAAGACAGGTTAATTTCATATTAGCTCTTTGTTAATGTCTAATTGTTTTAGAAACTCCTGCTAGGGTGGTGAAAATTCAACTTTATACCTATTCACCATGAAATTCAGTTACTTATATGTCTGTCACTCAGAACCAGGATCTAGGCACTGTTATAAGCAGTTTCCTTCAACGGTTAGAACAGAAGAGCAGGAAGAAAAGCGTCGGTCAATTCTGGCACTAGCAAGTGGTGCCCATTCTGGAAGGCAAAATCCTAGGTATAAAATAATTCTAATATTTTGTGTATATATATAAATTAATTTTACAAAATAATGTTCTCCCAGTTACCATTCAGAATTTAGGAAAATAGATGTTGTAAAAAGCTCGTTGGAAAGTGACACTATCTTCTTTTGGCACTCAACTTTCTCATTTCGTGTTGCCAGTTCTCCTATGTTAGCCAATGGTGATTCGAAAGCAGAAAGCCTAAGTTCGATGGAGAGAGCGGTAAGTTCTCTGGAACCGTCATTTGTCAGGGAGTATCTGGAGATTTGGCATATTTGATTTTGGTTGTTACATGTAGGCTGAGAGGGAGCGGATGGTTTTGGATATCAAAGTGAAGTTGCAGGTGACTTCTTGGTCATATCACATATACTCCATCTGCTTTTCTAGATTTATTTGAGATATTCATTAATCAAAATTATATGTATGTCCAACTAAAGTTTATTTTAGCAAGGACACAGCTTAATCTGAGCTCAATAGGTATGGTGGATTTGATAGGATTCATGCGGGATTGGAGCAAGCTTGGGGTTAAACAAGAAAGTAGAGGGTGGTTTGGATAGGATTTACGTTGGGTTGGACCAAGCTTGGGATTAAAAAGAAAAGTATCTGGGTTTAAGGTGTTGGACTACCTGACTGGGTTCTTATGATATGTGAGTCATTGATATACTTTGGAGTTTGAATCCGAGAATCTTTTCCTCAATATCTTTTCTTGTTCCATTTGTTTACTATCTCGCTTCTTAACCTTTCTTCTTTCTCTTGTTTCCATCTGGTTCTTGTAGAATTTTTTTGTCATTTTAATTTAATATAGTCCTGTCTATGACTTTGTGTGTTTTAGTGCTCAATTTATAATCTATATTGCAACTTGCACAGCTAGAACAGTTCAGTCTTAAATTCGCCTTGGACATCTGAATTTTGGGTTAAAAAAACGAGGTTCAGAATCTTCATTTTCTGATCCAGGCAACTTATCCTAATTCTTTAAGCTGTACTTATATAATCACCTTGTCTATTTCTCTATTATCACATGCTGTAATTCTTCTTCTTCTTCTTCTTCTATTTTGTGTTCCTTTCTCTCATTCTCTCACAAAATTTCTTTCCCCCCTTCAAACACTGTCATGTATTTATTATATGCTTAACCCATGTACTAAATGTGTGTACTTCGTAATTAAGGAAAGAATCAAAGAACAACCATAACATACTTTAACATACATCAATTGCATTATTGATGATAACATTTGTTGTTCTTTTATTTTAGGATTGTTGTGTACATTCTACAATCTATATTAATTTACTGATCAAGCATGCTGTCTTTGGGCTACTCTTATTGCACTTTTGAGTAGTTTCCTCTAATTTGAATTCACATGATATACTCTAGCTATAATACTGTCTTGATCAGAGATTATGGTCGCGTCTTCTAACGCTTGGGGCAACTGAGGATCCTCTTTCATCATTTGAATACGGCACCATTCTTGGTATTAAAATGCTGCTCTAGATGATTTTTTTATTCTGATAAAGAGGTGTAGTTATCTAGTCTCCTCATCATGTTTCAAACTTGTTTTTGACTTTACAGCTCTAATTGAGTCTGATGCTGAGGGGATTGGAGGCAGTGGGTTTGTTGAATGCATAAGGGAACATATTATTTTGGTAAATTTTGCATGAGACCACAAACGTTGACCTGCTTTACCACAGTACTCTTTCATTTTTGCATTGTCTACTAAACCAATTCTGTTTCTTAGGGTTGGCAATGCCGTTTAACTGATGAACAGTTTATTGCGGTGAAGGAACTGGTGAGTTGATCATATTTTTTGACTGCAATTGCTACTGCTTGTTTGCCTTCTTTTTCAAGGAGGAGGTGTCCTTGGTCACAAAAGAATGGCGGGAAGCTTCATTTGTCACTGGATCTAGTATTCTGCTGCTTGATCCTATTCTGGTTGTCTGCTTCAGTCTCAATGCATCTTTTATTGCTCTAAAGTCAAAGGATTATTTGTTTCTTGGATGAGGGCAGGGCAGAAGAATGTTGGGTACTTGGATGTCATGGTGTTATAGGCAACTCAGCTGATGGTTCTTAACCTAATAATTTAGCAGTTTTGTTTCGAAAGTTACTTCATAGATTAGGGGATTTAGCAGTCAAACAACCTTTCCGATGAAGATGATTGTTCATGTATTAAAATCTACACAAATATACTTTGTGGTAAACTACTTAATGGAAACAGGTTTGTGTTATTGTTGCAAAGTTTGAACTATAATGGTTCTTCAAATTAATGTGTCGAAATACATCTTGGTACGTTGCCTTTATTTTCTTTAAGCCAAACATTAGTGTGGCCTGATGCAATCTAATACATAAAAACTTTAATACTAAAAATTTCATAATAGACTAGTCTGTGTTGTGTGTGCGTGCGTGCGCGTATGTTATGCTAGATTATCAGAACCTTCGATATTTAGTTCTGTTAAAGTGATCATTCTTTTTTGTCCAGTCACTTCTGTTTAATGATTACAGGTTTGAATAGTATTCATAAGCTTGAGCTATAATGTTTCTCCAAATCAACATGTCAAAATGTCTTGGTGCTTTGCCTTTTGTGTGGTTTGATGCAATCTAATATATAAGGCTATAAGCAACTCTAAAAGTAAAAAACTCATAACAGACTAGTGTGTGGTTGTGTGTGTGTATGTGTCTGCTAGGTCATCAGAACCTTTTGATATTTGGTTCTGTTAAAGTGATCATTCTTTTATGCCAAGTCAGGCAAGTAAAGAGTTGATAATTTATGAGGAGGTTAGTTTAGATTGAGCTTCATTATATGCTTGTTAGATTTCAATTGCTTCACATCTATTTCATGATCATTTGAAGAATATTTTTACATGAAAAATGCTTTTGTTGAAATAATTGTGCAGCTCAAAACAGCAATAAACCGTGCTTCCTCTCGCAATGACATTGCTACCATCAGAGATGCTCTTGAAGTATCTGCTGAAATGTACAGAAAGGACTCCAACAATGTTCCAGATTATGTTCAACGCCATCTTCTATCTCTGTCCATTTGGGATGAGCTACGGTATGTGTTTTATGAAGCATTGCTTGAGGTACTTGGATGAAGATTTGTTAATGAACATTTCTTATTGGTAGATAGAGAGGATGTGCTAGGGCAAATGAAACCTTATTTGGTCAGTGATTTAAAAATAAAATTTTTTGATTAGGTACTTTAAGGTAATTAGTAATATATATGATAGGGCCAAGGTTTGCAATACCACCCATTACGGTATGGTTCGGTAGATAGTGACGGTATTTATTGGTCCAACAATCTATCGGTACACAGACTAAGGTGACCGGGTAGTGCACCCAGTACAGGACACATACTGCTCAGAACCACCCGGTACAGGGCACGGCAGTATAGGTCCGGCAGTTTCTTCTTTTTTTTTTTTTTCAGTTTTCTTAGGTTCTTTTGAAACTCGATATGTATCAGCTTATCAAGACTTGGCATGTACTGCCAGACTAGGACTCAGTACATCAGTACAGACCGGTGTGGTACCAGTCCGAGCACTCACCGGTACACTACTATTACATGAAATTGTGAACCTTTGATAGATCATCTATTAGTTGGGCAAATTCTTATCATGATGGGGTTGCACCATGGATTACCCTGAAAGACAGAGAATGAAATTTCATCATGCATGTTATTTTTTAAGCACATTGTCACCACAATGCAATGTAAACAAAAAAGGGAGAATTTTATGTTATTTTATTGGAGATGAACTTTAATAGCAATATATTTTAAAAAGCAAACTTACATTTCCTTGGCCTGATCATTGTGAAGGAGATGAAATAGTTCTAAGCATGGTATGTAATACCGAATGGTACCGCCCGGTACGGGCGGTATGTACCAATCCGACGGCATACCAGTACACGGACCGTCTGCTACCGGACGGAACGTGCTACAGTACTATAGTATTATATTATATCAGTGCTACAGTGCTACAGTAGAGGAGAAAATATATAAAACTGCTCGGTACGCTAGTACCGTACCGTACCAAGCCAACCTTGAAACACCGGTATGGTACGGTACGGTATTGCATACCTTGGTTCTAAGTGATGAAAAAAAAAAAAGAATAAGAATCTGATAGTTCAAGTAGAGGTGCAAATTGTGTTTTACAACCATGGAGATACCTTTTATGAAAAATTCTAACACTATAGGTTTCTGCTATGTGCTATTTGCTTGTACCACTGAGCATTTCATTCTCAACATATTGGTGCCATTGGGATGATGATTCTAAGATTAATGGGTATAAAAGAAACACAATCAGGATTCCATCGTGGTGTTAATGTGTTATAGTAGTTGTATTTTCTTAATTAATCATTCAGTTGATTGACAATTTTTGATGTCAAGAGTTAATGCTTGATCTTTGATGGTACTATTTTGGCAAGGGCATAAAATATGATTATGGAGGATTTATTTGTAAATAAGCTTGAAAAGTTTGTAATCACTGCAGATTTTTAGAATCATACTTCTGCTCCCCTTTGGATAATAATGCTTCACTCCTCCATGTAGGAGTAGAGCTGCAGCCAGTGGAGCCTTTCTAGACCGTGTATCTGTTAGCACCTCATTATTAGGTGGACTCTTCTCAGATTTTGGCCAAAGTTAAAATAACTTTCTAGTCATTTTTACCCTATGATCATCCAATAATTGTTATTCTATAATTGTTGGATGGTACACCTGACTCCTCATCTTCCTTTCTCCTATGGAGTCCTCCAATCTTCAGTTTAAATTGTGATCATCACAAATATTTTCTTAATACATAAAAGAATATTCTTGGTTAATTAGTTACACCCAAAACAGAATTAAGACCAAAGAGCCCATGGGTATTTTCTAGTTCTATTGTTCCAAAAGTGCTGAAGTGCCACTGATTCATGAAGAGTACTGTGCAAGATCTATCAAAGACCTGAAAATGGAAGAAAAGGTAAAAATAGATATTTGCAATTTAGCATAGTCATAATACTTGAAGGATTGCCCTGTATTTGGTAAATCTTCGAGGTTTGGAACTTAGCCTCATGGTGTGTGTGTGTGTGTGTGTGTGTATAAACGAATCAAACTCTGTCCATTTATAATTTGGTTTTTCCACTTAAGAAATCTCATAGCTTTTTGTCATGTTTTGATGCTACTGTTCCCTTTCCCTCAGCATTATAGTTTCAGTTGTGGATAGCTTGCTCATAAAATTTTTGCTATCTGCATGACAAAATTTGTTAACTATTGCCTTCTATAAATTGTATTATTAGCTTTCTCGTAATGTTGTTGTAGTCTGCTTGTAATGTATGTTTATTAGTCATTTTCTTTTAAGAGTTATATTATTGTTAAAAGTTAAAACCAATATCATGTGATTACAACAATCGCTAAATTATTGAGGGAGAATCATTTAAGATGATACAATATGTGCTAAGAAAGTTTATAGACGTAGTACTTAGGAGTTGTGAGATAATTAGTATTAGTGGTATGAGGAGAGGTAGAGGGTGCCTTAAAGGTTAAGACGACTTTACTAGAAAATGAAAACTATAAATAAAAATCTAAGTGCTCTTATTTAACTGATAATATTACTTTTCACAAGGCTCAATGGCAGCAAAAGATTTATGTAGCTGACCTTAAATAGATGGGACATTACGCCTTGTTATTTTTGTTGTTGCTTTCTTAAATTTGTGCAGATTTGGTTTTGCATCAGTGAGAGTCGTTGATAATATGGTCCAATATAGCAACAACTAAGGACTGCAACTTCGGCTACTAGAAGTTTGTCATGTCGTGTACGTGAGGATTTGTGGTCTCATAGGATGGGAGATGACTTGTGTCCCATTAGCAAGTAGATCTTCAGTCATTTTATAGTTCTCAAAGAAAGAAAAGGAAGCATTGATGGTCCTTATTGGTGATGTTTGTTCATTTCCTCAAGATGTTAAGTTTTTCACATGGGGTCTGAAATTGTATATACTGTTATGCTTTAAATTTAACTCTCGATACTGCCAAGGATCAGTATGGGTCCCATACATCGGCATACCAACACATGGTATGCTGACATCGGCACCTAGGAGGAAGAGGAGGAAAGGAATGAAAGAGGAGAGGAGGAAGAGGAGAAGTATCGGAGGTGGATAGTGTGAGCAGCAGGTGGCACGAGACAATGGTGGATGGCGGCCAGCAGCGGGTGACGCAAGCAGTGGATGACATGAGCAAGGAGTTATGCAAGTAGCATGTGTTGTGAGGTAGAGAAAATCGGGATCGAGAAGGGGGATGTTAAATATATAGTTGTCGCTTGCCAAACTCAAAGGAAACAAAAATCAAACTGGACCATGTGAAATTGCCAGACCGTTAGATGCCATGCAGTGCATTCCTGTCGGTGAAATTTAAAACCATGCATATATGTATCTATCTATGTATGTACATACACAATCTGTTTTCAGGTCTGGATATCTACACATTGGTCATGCCAAGTAATAGCCTCTTATGAGATAGATCCTTCTTTAGGTGTATCTAAATTGATTTTGCTATGACAGATTGCATCATAGTTTTGTTTTGGAAACAGAATTTCTTATAGAAATTCTAACTTTTGGATTTGCTTTCTTTGCAGTTTCTGGGATGCCTATTTTGAATATCTAATGGAGCAGTCTGCAAATAAGTAGGTTCTAGCTACTCTTCTTTACCATCTAGTGAAACTTTCTTCTGCTTCAGATACCTAGTTTTTGCATTTGCTCTGAAGTGTTGAACCTTGAAATATGGCTTAGGTACTTCTACATCACGAATTAATGCATCGTCGCATATGTATAAGCCTTCAGTATGTGGGGATTAATGCATCAGCATATAAGTTGTATCTTTCTTTGGGAAATGCATTAGCATGTATGAATTTCATATCAAGTGACTGAATGCAAACAAAAAATTACTGATACTAATCTGATTTAACCATGGTTTATTTTTAATGCCAATCATAATCTGTTGTTTTATTCTTTTAGATACAGCAGAATATTGTTTGTCTTTTGTTGCTTATGGTATATGGTTTGTCTTAACTTTGTTATTTTTAACAATTGTTGACATTAAATCAGGTCAGCCAACTATGTAACTCTAGTGACTGCACAGCTCATTGTAATTGCAACCCATATGGTATCTATCATTCCCAACTATTGTCAGGCTTTCATGCTTAGAACTTTACTGTTTTAACTGTTCATTTTACTCCATCATGGAGGATGGACTAGGACTCCCTGACACTGATGCTTGGAACATGATTGAGAAAATTGCGGAGAAAAACAATCTAGGTTACAAACAACTTGTGAGTAATCTTAATTTTTCATTATCTTTTGAGTTTATTTACCAAAATCATATTATCTTAATTGTAGGAACTAATTTTTTACTTGAACTGTTTCAGATAAAGCTGAGGGCACTATTGTCACATATCCAACAACTCCGGATAGGCTACTGGGGACTCCCATCTGGGAAAGTGCAATCTGCATCACCATATGGTTTGCCCTCTCCTCATTTACAAGATGGCTCAGATGGAAGCCATGAACCTACTGAAGCCTCCGTTGTTGGCCGGAGTTGGGTGCACAGCATGTTTAGTAGAGACAGAAGCATAAGAGCTAATTCTTTTAGCCGAGTTCGTAAGTAGACTACCAATAAGGATTCTCCATAACGTTTTCATCAGATGCACACCTTATATAAAATGTTGTATTTCCAAGTTATGTTTCAGAGTTGTACTTGATCTGGTGTATAAGATGCACACCCATTGGTCATGCCGAGTTATCTTATATAACTCTTTCAAGTTTCAACTAGTATAATGGATTTCACAATTTCTTTCTACTGGATATTTTCAGTTTCAAGTGACAGTACAAAAACTGGTGCTACTTCTGGCAAGGCAGATCTTCTGCCTTCTGGGCAGAAGAAACTCCACTCCAGCATGCGCATACTTAAGGGTCATTCAGGTGCTATAACTGCTCTTCACTGTGTAACAAGAAGAGAGGTCTGGGATCTTGTTGGTGACCGTGAAGATGCTGGTTTTTTCATCAGTGGAAGCACAGATTGCTTGGTTGGTTTTGAAACTAACTTGCATTTATTTTCTACACATATTTTATATTTTTCTGTTTTTTTGTCCATGATATTACTTCATGATAAACTAGTGATCATATGTCTGATTTTAGGTGCTTAGAAAAGTGCTTTTTCTAGTATGAAAACTAAGGTATATCTGACTACAAGTGTTATATGAAAAGGAGTGCCATTTAGTTTTAGATGATATCATATTTGTCCATAATCTCAAAAGGTTATGACTTTCCTTAGTCACTTTGATTGACCTATTGCTATATTCACATAGATTAATGAAGTATTGATGATTTTTCTTTTTGTTTTTTAGACATTAATCTATATTTGTATAGAGTAACGAAATATCAAATTCATCAAAATTTGCTTATAAATTGATGATTTTTCTTTTTGTTTTTTAAGACATTCGTTACATGCTTTAAGGCACATAGTAAATCCTCAAATTGGTGATGGACTAATTTTATGTAAAGAGTCACAAAGTAAATGAATAGAGCACTGATTACCTTGGTCTAATTTCCCTCGTTAGAAAGAGTGGATCACAGGGCTGCTCTGGTCTTTTCATATTTCCACCAGATCCGTTTAGTGAGATTCAGATGCTGAGACACGTGGATCATGGCTTAGTTTACTAGGATGACAGTATGCTTAATCATGCAGCCCAGGTCAGTTTTGGCATCAAAGGTTATTTGCTGAATGGTTTCTTTTGACCAAGGAAGTCCTCATGGCATATTATTCTGCATACAAAATGGGTTGCTGGTATGACACCTGTCCTTACCAGCATATGGTATGGGTCAATACCCATTGGACCAGGTGGTATCAGTACTGGATCAGTCCAATCACTTCTTTTACTGCATTTTTGCTTTGACTGTGTCTTTTATAGTTTTTATGTCATTATCAATGGTAGACCAGAAAACATAAAAAGACTTAAAAAACACAAACTATAAATAAACAACAGAGCGATAGCAGAGTGGAGCAATATTCTTATCTTCTGATTATTGATCATCAATGTCATCTAATGTCAGCCAGCTGCGATGAATGACCTTTGGTCTGGCTGCAACCTATGGATCTGTGAGACTGATTTCTTGTAGGAGCGAGGACTGACTTTCTGTGCTGACCACGTCTTAATATATGAGGTTAGATTGTAGCTTCATCCTCTTCCTCATATTGGGCTACTTCATCCTATTTGTCCTCCATTTGTTCATAAGTGATCTTCAATGGACACTATGCATGTCCTGCCTCATTGAGCAATTGACCATTTTGATTTTTGGAGCTGCATAAACTATCATAGGATCTTAATCATCTTGGACAAGATTAGGAGTCAAATGGATCTTCCTCAACCTCCTCCCTTTCTTTGTCCTCAATTATGCAGCCATAGTAGCAAGGAGCCAGTCTAGATCTATGTGGATTTAGGTCCGATTTGTGTAAATCTAGCTCAGAGTTGTATGAATATAGGTTGGATCCACAAGGATCTAACCAAGATAAGTTGGGAATCGCATGATGCAAATCTAGATTGGAGCTGTTTGATCTAGGTTTGATTTGTGTGAATTTAGTCTAGTTCTACATCAATCAAGGCTAAATTTACAAGTTTCAGGCTTAGATTTGATGAAATCCATGTAGATCTAGGTTAAATTAGCTTTTATACAGCCTAAATTCCAATAAATCTATGCTAGAAGCATGTAGATCTGGCCTCAATTGAACACGAAATGCAAACTTTCATCCAAACGTATAGATGCATGGAAACTGAGGATAAAAAACACTCACCTGCAGTCGAAAGCAAAATAATCACAAGAACTAGAGAAACAACTTCAGGTTTACGTTGATTTCTTGATTTCCATGCTTGATATGGATGAAATTACCAAGGAAAAGAAAGCTTTCCAAGGAGAATAAGAGATGTTTGAGAGAGCATGTGAGGAGTTTAAATGAAGAATAATGATAGAATGGGGCTGGTTTGGATGAAAATAGTGTGATGTGGGTAATGGATGATATGATTCTTGCCTGATATGATAGACTTACTGCTTTGGTTACCAGGGGGTATTTTGCTTGCCTGATTGAGGCTGGACTAGTAAGTACTGGTCAGATTTCAACCAGTGCAAGACTCCTTATTGGATCTATGGAAACATGTTTTCTCCAACCTCCCTCACTGTTAATTCTTTTCGTGCTATTTTGTCTTTGCAAAATTTTAGGGTTTCCTTGCATTTTATTTCCAGAAAAGACATGTTATCCATGTTCTTAAATTTGTTCCTTTAATTTTTTGTGTAGTTGTGTTGCAAGATATCATCATGTAATGAATCTGAAAAATGCCTTTCCAATTCTTGCAGGTTAAAATTTGGGATCCTAGTTTGCGTGGTTCAGAACTTCGAGCAACACTCAAAGGGCATACTAGGTAATCAACTACATTTACTCAGTTTAAGAGCCCTCTACATAAATTTCTTGTGCTAGCAGATATGTAACACCAAAATGTTGCATCTTAACTTGTTACATAGTTTTGTGTGTCTGATACATGATCTAATTTATTATAAGTTAAAACATGAACTTTATGTTGCATGATGAGAAATTATGCATGGTCTGAAGAGACAATTGATTTGTTTAAGACTAGGGCCGGTATTATGAAAAGAGGCAAGACTAGTTTATTTTCCGCTCTTCAAGACGAGCAAGCCAAAGAGAAGGTCACTCCATGCACGGGGCTTCGCCTCCTATTATTGAATCACTTTTTATTGCCCTTGCTTGTTTTTGTTTACTGCTGTAGATAGTTTAATTGGCGCATTAAACTAAATCTCTTCCAACTTTTTCATTTCTTGCAGGCCTATTCGTGCAATTAACTCTGATCGAAGTAAAGTGGTATCAGGATCTGATGATCATTCTATCATAGTTTGGGATAAGCAAACATCTCAACTTCTAGAAGAATTGAAGGGCCATGAGGCACCGGTAGGTTAATGTTCTTGCCCATGATACCTCCTGCAAGTACAAGGACTTTGGGCATAGAAATTCTTTAGAAAATTACACATCAACTCTTCTTAATCTTTCCCTTATGTTTTTTTAGGGTTATAAGGCCTAATATTATCATGAATTTTGCAGATCTGAGAGCTCACTATTTTGGTATTTTAGCAAAAAATATATGGTCATATAATTAAAAAGAAAAAATAATTTAAAATGTTAAGATACATGTGATGTGTTAACATTTCATCTTTAGATTGTATCTCACTGTTGATTATGTATTCACTGTACACAATGAATTCATTGTGTATTAACGTATCATCTTATACGGTTATACCACATTTCTCTGCCTCAAGCATTTAAGGAGATTGTGATTCACTACAATGATATTCCATTTCTTCACATTCTAGTTTGGAAGCGGAGTAGCAGATAGATCCATAAATGATATTAAATAAATGCAGAGATACATGTCAAGAAAACACCTTAGGTTTAGAATATAACATGTCTTTTAATTTGGTTTGGACTTCACATGTTCGACAACAAAATAATATCAGATGCCTTGGTTCATGGTGCACAGGAAAACAAGAAAGAACTAATGCGGTTGATCTCAGTTTAATTACATTATGGTCCTATACAAGTACTAATACACATGTTTTTTACTTTTTCCATATAGCACAATTTGCAAAGATTTATGATTGACCTAATGGCTGTTGGATACAGTCTACCCAAGGTTTGTCGTACCACGTATGGGTGGTACATCAGTATGCTCCTATGTACCATGTGTTGATATGCTTGGTACGTACTATACCGACAGCTGATCGGTACACCGGTAAGGACTGGTAAGATGAACCATGGCACTACCTAACCAAGAGAATGAGCCTTGGTGCTACAGTAATGTGATCCTAATATGGATGACTAGATTTTGAGTCATAGAAATAGCCATTGTGCTTGTAGGAGTAAGAACATGCACATTGACCCCACCTATACATCATATTTATAGACTTTGTGTACTAGACCATCACCTTTTGCTTAATGCCAGATTAGAATTCCGTATTGGAGATCTAATTTCTATGTGCATTGGATATGGATAGTGGACTGAATTAGAATAATCTGGATGGAACTCCATTCTATTCATAACCCTAGTACTAGTGGAAATCAAAATCCTGATGTTCACTATCATTTGGTGGACTATATTGTGCTTTAAGGGAAAAATGGAATCACAATAAATTATATGATAAGCCACATCAATCAACTATGTAAAGGTCATCAAGTTGTGATTACCCAAAAGAACACCATATTGGCCTGTTCTTTTGGTTTCTATAACATTATATTAGTCAATCTCATATGCCATGCAGCAGAGGCAGAGCCATTGTACAAGCAGCGATTAATTCAACGTTGTATCTTAGAAAAATATTTTACCTATAAATGTAAATTTGCTATTTGTAATTGCACTTCTTACAGATACAAGCATGTACAACATATACATTGTTTATATGCACATGTTACTAGAATAAAATCTAATTCTGCAGACAAAAAGGCCAATGTTCCACCTATTTTTAAAATACGGGACTACATTCATCAGTTTAGCCTAAATCACTAGTGCAGTGCAGAGTAGAATGCCACACATTTTTGAAATCATTATGCACGTAGCTTTTATGCTGAGGTGCCAGCTTGAGAAACTATGCGATATGGAATAAACGTGGAACTTGGTCTTGCACTTTGCCGTACCTATGACTTTTGCTCAAACTACTTTACGCATGTGCTTCCTGTTCATCTCTTTTCATACACAAGGAAAATGAGGAGAATGATCCAATAACTTTACCAATACCAAATATTTTGGTGCATAATGCAACCACTATATGGAATTTTTCCAGTACAGTTAAATTGACTACATTGACTCAATGCTGATACTTGAAGTCTTCAATCCTGTAACAAATTTCAAACCTTTTAAGGAAAATGTACGCATTTCAACTACTCTTGGTTAGTAAATCTGTTTAGCAATAACATATTTTGTTTAACAGTTTGATATTTTAATTTTGAACTAATCTTTGAAATTATATTACTTTCGTAGGTCAGCTGTGTCCGGATGCTTTCAGGAGAACGTGTTCTTACTGCTGCTCATGATGGTACTGTGAAGATGTGGGATGTCAGAACTGACACTTGTGTTGCAACTGTTGGTCGCTGTTCAAATGCTGTTCTTTGCATGGAATATGATGATTCAACTGGAATCTTGGCAGCGGCGGGAAGAGATGTGTATGTGATGCACTAAATATCATAATGATTTTATGAACATAAGTAGTGTAAGGAACTTCTAAGTTCTAATCACAATCTATTACTTTGTCAGGGTTGCAAATATTTGGGATATTCGTTCTGGTAGGCAAATGCAAAAGCTTCTCGGACACACAAAATGGATTCGGTAAGCTTGGATCAAGTGATCTATTTATACTTTTTTTTTTCTTTTTTCAGTTGTCACTTGTTGAGGCACTATTTTCTATCAGGTCACTTAGGATGGTCAGTGACACCATACTTACTGGAAGTGATGATTGGACAGCTAGAATGTGGTCTGTTTCTCGAGGAACATGTGAAGCAGTTTTAGCATGTCATGCTGGTCCAATACTGTGTGTGGAATACTCACCATCTGATAAAGGGGTTATCACTGGTAAGTCATTGTTGTTGTTCATGTTAAATTAGTTGGTTCATTGTGTTGTATAAGCAGTCATGTTGTGTCAACGTTTCTGCCATTTGCAGAACACTATATCCTTGTAAATACTATGATAAATAGTGGTTGTGCATTCATTTCAGGTTCAAGTGATGGGCTTATAAAATTTTGGGAAAATGAAGAAGGTAAGGACAGTGATTCACTTCTTATCATCTTCTTATCCAATTCTTTATTCACTTCTGCCCTTCTATCACTATTTGATTAATGCATGTGAATTTCGCTTATAAAGTTAATTACTTGTTCAGAATCATATGTAACGTCAACATAGTGTATCCATCACAAACAAAGTTCTAGAACTATACCAAATGACCCTCTGTCATGAGGTATTGAGATGGAATAAGCATCCGCCATAACTTAGATCTGCAACTACTCATAACCTGTAACATCGCATGATTAACTGTAGTTTATGCATGGCCCTATATGATCTTTTAAGAACCCTGAAGGCGTGATAGGCTGTTTTGTTTGGTTAGGCTGCTATTGTAATTTTGTATTTCGATTTGTCAATCAGAATACTATCAGCTGTACATTACCTATTCTCTCTACCCATTTCAAACAATGATCTAAGACATGCCTGACATGCTAGGTTGATGCTTATTAGTATGTTTCTCCCTATCAATACTGAAGTTGTGTTCAATATCTTAAATAGTAAACAATGAGGATAATGGACCTATAAAGTGTTAATGTTATGATATATAAAACATGTTAAATTGCTCAAAAGTCCACTTTAGACCTTTACATACTTGATGTATATTATCACTGTGACCTGACTTGGTCTAGATATTCTGAGATGACTTATGATTTCTCTTATTGGAAAAGAATTCCTGATCGGGAATCTTTCAATAAATTAATTATCTGATATATGTTCTACATATATATGCATTCTTTTGTTAAGATAATTGAGAAGTTTATTGTTCAAGTCATTTTTCAAGATTCATTTATGATAAGATGTATATCTAATTGAACCTAAATGAACAAGAGCACCACTGTTAATGTTAGAAAATCAAGTATTGGATGTGCTATCGAGAAACATGAGTGAAATAGGGTTTCAGTGGTATTCATGTTGGTTCGATTGAAGACGATCAACTTTTTCAATTGTATACATAATATGCATAGATAACTAGATGATTTCAACATCATGCTATATCTAGGACGCAAGATTTCCTTTTTCTGGTAGAGAATTGCTAGTCTAAAATTTGCCGGACAAAATGGACATACAGAATTCTTCAAACTCAGAACTTAGTGGCTTAATCACTCAAACTGCTTAAATAGCTAACTAACACATGTTTATGATTATCAGCCAATGCTTTTCATTATGATGCGAACTTGAGATCCTGCAGAAAATATTTCTGACCATGCAAACATGTCATATTTTTATTGTGGTTTATCTATGGGGATCAGTTGTGAAGATAATTTATTTACACCACTGAGTAACATATACCTGAGTTTCCTAGACATGTTGATCTTCTTGGATGCACAGGCACAATACTAAGTAAATACTGGAATTGGCATGCTGATTGCAACAACGGTTGTCGATTAAAAATGTTTTGACAAAATTTGGCACCAGATATTCAGAATACTTTTATGTTCACTGTAATGATTAACTGATCAAGTGAAGAGTTCCTTGTTAGCAAATGATAATGACAATAATAATAATAATAATAATAATAAACGTCGGTGTCAAATTACAGCTATTAATTTTATCCTCCACAAAATAGTTTGAAAATATAAATACAGATTTATGCAGTCCTGAACTGCAGTAATTTGGTGTAGCACTTCAGAATAAAAATGACATTTGATCAAGGTATACACCTGATATGCTGTTTTCATCTCTACCTGCAGGGGGGATGAAATGTGTTAAGAATTTGACAATACATTCTGCTTCTGTTTTATCCATCAATGCTGGAGAACATTGGCTGGGGATTGGTGCAGCTGATAATTCCATGTCACTTTTCCATCGGCCTCAGGAAAGACTGGGTGGTTTTGCCAGCACAGGAGCCAAATCAGCTGGCTGGCAACTATACAGAACTCCTCAAAAAACCATTGCTATGGTATGTCCCAGTCCCATCATGATTTTTAGATGCTGTTAATGAAGCGTGTTGATGCCATTATGTTAATTACTTGTTTAGTTTATCATAGTATGAGTTTATTTGACTAGAAATTTAATATGCAACTATGATTCTTCTTCAGATAAAAATCAAAGAATGCACAACTCACAGAATTTTGCAAATAAGCTTTGCCCGATTGTTTATAGGAGAACCAATCATTTTTGTTGACCTTGAAAATTCTTGGTTCATTTGAAGACGGCCTTGAAATGTTAAATCACACTTACATTGTTTCTTTGATGATTACGATAAATTATGTAATCTAAATTATTGTGAATGTACATAAAAGTATATTCATAGTGTAAAAGATAGGAGCCATGCCATAGAACAGATAACTAGACAACCAATTAATAAAACGAGTGTAATTAAAAAGTAAGGTATACACAAGCATGTCCATTGGGTTCATCTAGCTATTTAGAGAATACATGGTATATCAGATATACCACGTACCAAAAGGACCATAATTAAGACTGATACGAAGCTACTTAAGACTTCATATTCCAAAGGACATAGGAGCCAAGGTTTAAAATCCTTGATCCAGTGCCAATACTTCTTTCTCTCTCTCTCTCTTTTATTTTTTCTCGTGTCAACTGTTGTTTGCACCTCCCGCTGCTTGCCGCCACCATCATTCGTTCATCTGCATGATACTTATCCTCCTCTCCTATGATTCTTCTTCCTTATCCTACTCTCCTCTTCTCCTTTGCCTCTCTTTTTTTTCCTTTAATTCCACCTCACCCTATTCGGTGCCAATCAATATGCCAGCGTACTATGTTTTGGTATGCTAGTGTGTACCCGATCCGTGTCGGTCCTTGGCATCGAGATTTAAAATCATAGTCATAATTGTCAAAAAAAAGTGAAAATTTTATACTGATGTCAAATGTTTGACTTACCACCCAATACATCCAGCTACAACAGTTAAAGCTAGACAGTGTTATTGATAGGGTAACCATACCTGCTTCAATGGTATGCCTAGTAAGGTAACAAAACCGGGTGGAAAGCTCGCTATGAACTGTCAGACGAAAACGGATGGTCCGCATACCAATCCATGATCGGACCGGTATACTGGCATGTATTAACTGATGCATCCGATTATTTAAACCTCGTTAGGAGCTGATTGCTTCCTTTGGATTAGGTTTTCCCTAGACGTGAATTTGTTATGGTCTTTACTCATGACCCATGCCCATGGCATGAACACTTTCTCCGAACCTGATGGATATGCTTAGGCATCATGCAACTATCATGACAGAATACAGTGAGAAAAAGTATATTTAACCTCAAAGATGTGCTTATGAACTGTTAAAGTAACTGTGAAGCATATGCTGACACAAACTATTCTGTTATAACAACTTGGCACCGTAAGCAAACCATGGACTTTGTGATGCATTGGCACTGCAGAAGCATATTTTCTCTTTCATCTTGCAATGATATCAGTGTCTTTAGTTAGCTATGAAGCATATTTAGTTTGTAATATTCCATTGGGGTTTCATATTTCCTGTGTTTGTTTGATGTCAGGTACGGTGTGTATCTTCAGACCTTGACAGGAAAAGGTTATGCAGTGGTGGGCGCAATGGACTTCTTCGACTTTGGGAAGCCACCATAAATATCTAGTCTTTGCCAACCATGAGATTTCACTCAGATGAAAAATAGAACATTTTGTGTGCTTGTAGATCATTGGAATGCGAGTGTGATATTTTGGTCACATCTCCTATTATTTGTCACTTTGACAGTATTTCTTTGAGACTGATATCCAAGCTTGCGAGAAGGTATCAATGCTTTGTTCTTTAATCCAATACAGGTATAATCGTGATCTTCTGTTTAAATGTGTGTTTTCCTTTCTCACATTGCAAAGAGAGTCCATGTATGTGCACACTTTAGTTTAAATAAGTAGGTTGTTTTTAATCTATTTCAGTTCTTTTTAGTATAAAAACTGCAGATTCAAGGTTATGGTATGGTAATAGGTTGCGAGAAAGTCTTTTCTTCTGTAAGACCTAATTTTGTAGGATCACTTGACCTGTGAAGTGACATTTACTGCCAATAGTTATTTTTAGGCGTTATCTGGCTTTTCTTTGGGGGACAAAAAGAAAGAGAGAATTTATTTATTCTCCAAGTCACGGTAAGTAGCTGATTTCTTCCTAAACCTTAAAGTTCTATTCCTTTTTTTACTCTTCTTCTTGAGAAAAGAATTCTCTGCAGTAAGTGTTGATTAATCTAAAGATGACATCTCAAATGTGCTGTGTTCGACATTAATACTTTTGAACTTTTCATATCTTGTTCTTGACTTGTTTATATAGTTCATCAGATAAATGATCAGGTGTAATCATGAATACGTTCCATCTTCTTTTCTGCAACAGGAAAATGTTGCCTTTGTAGCCACCTAAACATTTTGGACTTAAATGTGGTGAATGCTAATAAGTCATTTTCTCTAATTGATTTTATGACTCCATATATGTTAATCTTGTAAGCATAATTTGAAATTTTGTTTGCAATGTCTTTGAAGCTCAAGCTGTTCGACTCTGGACAGGTCTACTTTCTTTCCGGTGAAATGGTTTTGTTCAAGAACGAGCAAGAAAGAAGGTATTGGTTTAGTTAGTAAAGATTTGGATAGTTTATTGCAAGATCCGAATCTTATTTACATCATTTACCCTTTTGCATAACAATTCAATCAAATACAACATCTTGAAATTTTTATTATCAATTTTCACATGACACGTGACCTTTAAATCAAGGAAGGTCATCTTTGGAGACTTCACGTCTATCTTGTTTTATTTATCACTTTGGCAATAAAAGAAGATAAACAATATCGATGATAAGAGAAGCACTAAGCACTATATGTTAAGATGTGGTGATTGTATATAGGGGATTCAATATAGTAATGCTAATGGCGATTCACAATCATAGATGTTCATCCAGCATGGTGAAAGGCGATATGATCAACTGATTCATTGGAAATAGAAAAATGAGCCACGATGTTAATGTCGATAAAAGCTCATTGTATTTATAGTCTTCATATTACAAAGGATCTTATGATCGTTGGTCTTTTATTCCAAGTTTGATCGTTCTCACATTACATAGCAACAAATCAATGATGATATCCAAAATTACGATGCATTCCAACCTCTACAGCCTACAACCTGAACATATGTTGTTAATGATGATGAGGCAACAACACGATTGTTACTATCATTAAGGCAATGATTGTTACCAAGTTGATGTGTCAACAACACAGGTTTCAACAAAGCTACCATATCAACATTAGGATCGAGGATCTCAATACTTTGGTGGTAAAAGTAATCATAACAGTATCATTTTATTTGATCCTAAAAGTAGCTACAAATGTTATCTCGGTAACTCATCTTGCTCAAATCTTAAAAAGTTTCGACACCTAATCCAACCTTTTATTTATGGGTGGTGATTCGAGATACAGCGGGACAAAGCTGTTCCACAAATCTCGATCAGAATTAAACAAGTCCATGCAGCACAAATAGAAAAGCTGAACTTTTATCTCATGTATAAATTATTCACCACAACACTGAATAGAATGTTGGCAGAAGGCTGAAATCACAGGTCTGGACGTTCATCTTTGTTGAACTGCCAAAACTCAGGTTCTGAAAAGTACAGGCATCATTATTAGCACTATAGCGATTGACGTCAATTCAAAACCCCAATTCATCCTGCTAAAAACCCACATTAGTTCAACAAAATTTCCAACATTGTGTTCCTTTGCAATTCATGGAAAGTTAAATAGATGCTCACATACATGCATTGCTGTGTCACAATGGAAGTTGATTTTGACCTTTGTTTTTTCCTGCAACCAGCGTTTGTGATTTTAGATGCCAGAAGCTGCAGCTTATGCTATACATCACCGAATCTAAAAGCAGCTTTTCGCCGTCTTAAGTTCCGACTGCAGGCTGAGCAACTCCCTTGGCCTTAGCCGCTGCCTGGGCTGCAGCGGCTGCTGCAGCAGCAGCAGCGGTTGCGGCTGCTGAGGGAGGCGTTGGTGGCACTGCTGGGGTATTCACCTGTGGAGCTACCACCACTTGAGGTTGCTGCTGCTGACTGTTCACCTGAGCAAGCAAGTTCTTGATCTGCGCACCAGATAGGGTTTCATGCTCAAGAAGCGCATTGGCAAGGGCGTGTAGCTCTTTATTGTGAGTTGTCAAAATAGTTTTTGCATTGTTGTAAGCCCTTTCCAGAAAATCCTTCATCTCCTTCTCTATAAGTAGCCTTGTTTCGGTGCTCATGCTCTTACCATTATCATCGTAGTTGTGTGAAACAAGACCAACCTGTTTGCTCATACCATACTTTGTGACCATTGCTCTTGCAACGGAAGTTGCCTGCTGCAGGTCGGATGAAGCACCAGAAGTCACTTCGCTCTCCCCAAATATTAGCTCTTCAGCTACCCGGCCACCCATGCAGACATCAAGCCTTGCTAGCATTTGCTTCTTAGAGATGCTTGTCTCATCCTTATCAGGCAACTGTGCAACCATGCCGAGGGACATCCCCCGCGGCACAATAGTAGCCTTATGGACTGGAAGGGCACCATCAGTGTGGATGGCAACAAGAGCGTGGCCACCTTCGTGGTAAGCTGTCAACCTCCTGGATTCATCAGAAATCACCGCCGATTTCCGCTCGCTGCCCATCATGATCTTGTCCTTTGCATACTCCAGATCAACCATTGTCACAGCTTTTGCTCCATCCATGGCAGCCTTGAGGGCAGCAACATTAACCAAATTTGCAAGGTCTGCACCTGAGAACCCTGGCGTGCCCCGGGCAATGATCATTAAATCCACATCATCCGCCTTCAAGACCTGCACCAGAATGAAACTGAAGAATCAGACAATATGCCCTTTTGCCTCTAAAATAAACTCTTCAATCCTTTCTTGTTGCCATTTTGATATGTATTCAAAAAACCTAACTATCATAACCAACTGAACCATGGGATCGCCTGGTTAAGATAAGCAAATCTTACCATGAACAAGAATGCTAATTTGCAGTATTAACAAGAAGTTAACTATAGAGAGCTATGTAAATACCTTTGACATGTGGGATTCCAAAATCTGCCTTCGACCCTCAACATCTGGATTAGGAACAACAATATGACGATCAAAACGTCCAGGCCTCACAAGTGCTTTGTCCAATGATTCCGGAAAGTTGGTTGCTGCAATGACAATAATCCCCTCATTCTGCTTAAAACCATCCAGTTCAACAAGCAACTGATTCAATGTCATTTTCATGTACTGTTGATCCTTCGGATTACGGCTCCCACCTATTGCATCAATCTCATCAATGAATATAATACAAGGGGACCTTTTCTTTGCTGCAGTAAAAAGGTCCCTGACCCTCCTAGCTCCGACACCAACAAACATCTCTTCAAACTCACTCCCACTGCATGAGAAGAAGGGGACACTAGCTTCTCCTGCAATAGCCCTTGCTAACATTGTCTTCCCTGTGCCAGGGGGGCCAACAAGCAACACACCTTTTGGAAGCTTCCCACCAAGGCGGGTGAAACGCTAAAACGAGCACCAAACATGAGACAAAGGACATGACTTAAAGTGAGTTTAAATTTCTTTATGAGAACAAAGAGAACTTATTTTTCATGCCTTATAAGCATAAAAAAAAATTGAAGCACATAAAAAGTCAGTTGTAGAAAAATTCAACAAGATTCTTCACTGCTAGCAAGAGCACAATGCTCACAGAAAAGCAGTGAACTAGGTAAAAGATTAGATCTGTAATTCTTGAGAAAAGAAAATTGCCAGCACTGTTACACAAGATGTAGCCAAAGCGTTCGAAGGAAACCCCTACTACTTTAAACGTCAAGGATGAAGGATGCATTTTGGGGCCCATCATTCATGGTGTTTCCTAATAAATTCATGACACCGAAACTTTATCTTTCCAAGTTGCACTTCAAAAACAACTATTTAATCCAGTCAAGAAGAGTCATATTAGGTAGGGGTTCCATATTGTATCTCAAATTAATGGCCCTTTTTCTTTGTCTCTTTCTTCTTTGGCCCTTTCTTCTTTTTTCCTTCTTTTAATTGTCCTCTTTTCTTTTACCTACTATTATCATCGCTAGCCCAACTCTTTTCGGTACTTTTGTTGCAACATTGTGGTCACCCAACAGGTGCTGCTTGTCTTACTTTTTGTTCCATAATTTACTGTTGTATGAGCTACCTATCCATAAATTATTATTACATTTTAAGTGAATTTCGTTTTTTATAAGATTCTTTCATAATTTTAGCAATAAAACCACTTGGGCTAATCAGACATCTTCAAATCCACATCATGTACACTGAGAATACCCAATAACTACAGAAAAGGAAATGAATAATTTTCTAAGAATTATAAGTATTAAACTCAAACTCATTCCCTTATATAAAATTACTATAGTATACCTTGGGATCACGAAGGTAATGGACAATTTCCTCTAACTCGGCTTTGGCCTCATCAACGCCTTTTACATCACTAAATTTTGTACTAGAATCCATGCTTGGCTGCACCTCCTCATGTAGACCAAGGCCTGCTGAGATTTATGACAAAAAATAAAGCTTTATCCACTTAACTGAAAAATAACAGTTTTCAGAATATAAATAGTTAAATTTTATCTTAGAAGTAGCCAAACCTTTACTAAGTCCCCTATCCTCAATAAGTGCACCAACACCAGATATTACAAGAAACGAAACTGCAATAGTACGAAATGTACGCCATAATTGCTCTTTAAAATTACTGGTCTCTGCTGTCACCATGTGGATGGGAGCACTTGCAGTCCCAAGAATCCCATCTTTTGTTGATTGGCCAACATTCTTTAATGCTGGAACACTGCTAATGCTGTTAATGCTCTCCTCCATTGCCGAGTTAGAAATACCTATGTGTAACATTAACACATAAAATCCAAGTCCCTCAATAGAAAGTGAAGATATAAGATACAAAATGCAAATAAAAAAGATATAATCTTCCATTATGTTTTTTTTTTCTTCTATGCTAAAGATGACAACAAAGATGAAAGCCTGAACCCTGAAGTTTCAGTTGCAGTTTAAGTCTCATCAGTAACCAAAAGAGAACACCTTGGTAATTTTAGATTAAGATTTGACAATTTCAACATATATTTAGAATAATAAAATGGAAGAATAAGAAGAACTTATATTCCATGCATTTCTCGTTGTATCACAAATCTTGCAAGTACAAATGTGATATGTCATTATCTAGGCATCAGTGTCCTTACCTCTTTGTAAAGTTTTAAACAACGTACTTTGGTCCAGTCTATCAACTTTCACTAAAGCTTTGACATACTCAGCAAGTGCTGAAGGGTTTGAGTGCAGTGAAGGCTGACTTTCAAAGAGTCTAATAACTCTTTCTGGATCACTTCTGTAGAGCTCTTTAAGAAGCATAACATCATTTGGCCCATCTGTATCCCGTACTCTGCGAGCAAAACTACCAACATAGCTTGACTGAAATCTTTCGTGGAAGTTTCCAAGTCTGATACCTGCAAGAAGTGAGAACATGCAAAAAGTTACCAAAAAAAGAAAAGACAACTAGTCATCCAGTACGTTAAAACAAAAAAGGCTCAGTAAGCAAGTAGATAACTTCTTTCAAGATTTCCTTAATTATAAAACATAGTGGAACTCAAGCTGTACGAGCAATAAAATTGAATATTTCTACCTAATTGTTTAACATAAAGATGAATTAAACTCTAAATAAATAATCCTAAAAATGAAATGAGCACCTACATGAACTAATTATAGATTTATGATACATCATCATTCAGTAGTCTTTAGTGCTTCTAGTTGGCCTGGACAAAACATATGAGTTGTCAAAGTATGGGTCAAAGTGACTAAATCGTTCCAGAATATGCATATAAAATTGTAAAAATAAGTTATAATGTGACTTCATGTCTACATTACTGCTCAAATCAGGCGGGGCACTCTGACCAGATATAAATCCTTCCTCTTTCCAAGACCTGAATCATAAATGAGAATGTCCCCAAAATTTTTGGAACTATACAAAAGAACACTGATCTAATATTCACTGAGAATCTTCAAAAAATAGGCTTTCCAATAACGGTGAGGATACCACTATCAATTAAATTCCTGCTAACATTTCATGGTTTTAAGGCTTTTAGAACTTTGTGATCAACTAATGATATGCTTTCTTTCTGAGAATTATCAAAAAGAAACACACATCATCCCACCACAGGGAATAGCATTCTCATTTTATTACTTACTAAAGGTAATAATATATTCATTAGAATGAACACTCTATATTCCATAATCTCTCCATGCTAATTCATTTATTTTCGAGGTTATAACCTTTCTTTCCTGTTCATGATTACTTAACTAGGAGGTTATAACTCATCCCTGAGCGGTAACCAAAACAGGCCCTTATCAGCTGCAAAAGCTCGCTCCATGTCATTGTTGTTCCACTTGGAATGATCCAGTTAAATAAATTCAGTCAATTTAGGAAAAATAGAACAGTGGGATCAACCAAAGATGCATATATCCTATCATGCAATTTTATGAGAAAAATATATTCTGAAAACCCGATCATTTGGCAAGGATTGCTTGTGCTTTTAAGATTGGATTATGATCCAGGAAATTTAGTGCTTGATTTGGTTAATGTTGACCATCAACATGACCCAATCCGCTGAGCTGCAGCACTAATGTACGCACATTCTTATTCAAGTTTCACAGGATCAACCCATCTAGATCAGAAATAGTTGAATCAAATACTGAAGGTAACTTTTTTTCAGGATTGATGCCATAAACAACGAAATGTTCCAACTAAAAACTACTGTACCGCCCAAAATGGTACACGATGGGCAGTACATACCTGTCCGGGTGTGGGCCGGTACACAGACCACCCCAGTTCCAACCAAACTAATCCGAAATGTCAAATCAATTTTAGCCAAGTCTCACCAGTCTGACCATTTACTGACTGGTGAAACCAGATCCAATCAATATTCAGCAGTTTCCAACTAATCCCATTTAAATCTTCTGGTCATCAGAAGAACAAACCCATGATCCAACTTACCCAATGCAGATAATACCAATAAAAAATTTCTAAAACTGAATAGATTATCATTCTTTTTTCTCACTTTTTTTCAATCAATTTACAACAAGGATTTGGAGGCATAAACTGGCAAGCCTCCTCAGAAGTGTTTGCCAATGTGTAAGTCTGATATTTTCAACATTTACAGGAAAATATAAAATAAGACAAAACACAGTGCACGTGCCATGGAAGGCCAAAGATGGTGGCGTCAAAGATGCAAATGAGGGGTACACATGGAAAGAGGGAGAAACATCACAAAGTAGAAAATTGGATACTAGTGTCAAACCTAGAGGTGACAAATCTATGGTTTCCAGTTATCCAGATCATGATTAAGCCTTGACCTAGATCAACTCCATGTAGAAGGGTTTGGTGATCTAAGGGAAGGTGTTGAAGAGGGTTGCCTCTCATGGAAGGGCAAGTTATAGGGAAAAGGAAAAAAGTGACGTCTTTTTCGTTGGAGGAAAAAAAAAAAAAAAAGTTGACGGAGACAGCATTGGACTATAAATATAAAATGTTTTCATTGGTCTAACTATTATTTCAAAAAATTTCAATCATAGGCCATCTGTATTTGGAACAACTATGCCAGCCAAACATGAAGATTTCTTGTAATAGGGGATTACAAAATCCTCACTCATCCTCAAGGGCCAAACTTGCTGACTGGACAGTAACAGAGTTTGCAGGATTCATCAATAAATTTAGCGAGCTGATGAAGTCTTCCGTCAACTAGCTTAAACAAAAGAAAACATTCCAAAGATGTGATCCAAGAACACACCGTGAGGAGACAAGCATACTTCAAGGCATGTCTAGATGTTCTTCCTGGTTTCCAGATAACACATTAACAAGTCAACATATAAAGAAATCAAAATGCAATACCATCACATTCAACTGAACAAATAGAAAAAAAGTTGCCACCAAACTTCATGAACCAGTAAGAAGAGCATAAGTTTTCTCCAGGCAAGAGACCAAATAGCCCTAAACCTAAAGACGGAGACAAGATCCACATACCAACATGGATTTCGACCTTGCGTAAAGCATGATCAGATTGACCACTACCAAAATGTGGATGCCCCAACAACGAATGTTTCCCTAACTGTTGCAATCAAGACAAACTAAGATTAGCGAGAAAAAGCAACAAAGAGCATACGCATATATATAACGCTCATTCGAGAGAGGAATCAAAGCAAGCATAATAACCAGCATGTTAAAACAATGATGAAGAACCCAAAAAAGAGGGGGAAAACGATACTAGATAGTCCACCGAGCAAATCTAAACCATTTCAAGCGCAAAATCCCCAAGAAAGCACAGGCTGATCTAGTACGTCAAAAACCCTAATCTCTACCCAAGTCCTGGAACCTAGGGCACCGAAAGGGATGACGAATTGCAGAAGCTCTTTAACATCAACGGTGCCAGGGAAGGGGGAAAGCCCAACGAAAAAACCAAACCAACCAGGATCGTTCCAAGAACCAACGAATTGAACCCTAAGAATCGGGAAAACTAACAAAACGAATCTGGGCAACCGAAATGGAACAGATCGTACCCTCGTGAGGACGCGCCTCCAAGCCATGTCCGATTCGGGCGAGATGGAGTCAGACGAGAAACCGGGACGCGGGTCGGAATGACGTGCCGGGCCGCCGGCGGGGGAGGAGGAGGAGGAGGAGGAGGAAGCAGCGACGACGCGGGTCAGCTCCAAATCCAATCCACGAGGCCTCGACCAGAGTTTGTGATTTTTCCTTTATTTACGTGTCTGCCATTTAAAGCTTTAAATTTCTTATTTTTTTAAGCTTATATATTTGACCGAATTATAAAAAAATTTAAGTTTGATAATTTATAGTAGAACATCATTTTGTCACGAAAAAAAATCATTTTATCCATGTATTATATCCTTTGATCGCCTTTGCACCTCATTCGATTCACTAGACTTACCTGTACTTGCCTTATGCAAGAAACGAGAAGGCATGACAATAATAATTTTTACGTCTTTGTACGAGAAAAGATGGAGCATGACAATCGACGCCCACCTATGAGGTAAGATAAGGGATAATTGTCCACAACATCCCTAGATCCAATGGGGTCCGACAAAAGTGAAGACCTGACCCTCAACGAGGAAAAAGAGACAGAGATTACAATGATGATAATTCCTTTCGCAATAAGTTTGATGGAACAAAGGGAGAGAAAGACAGTGCACGACGATAACAAGGATTAGGGGTAAAATGATTATTTAGGAAAAAAATTTATAAGAATTTTTTAAAATTAAGATGTTTTACTATAATTTCTGAAAATAATTTTTTTAATTCGCCTGTACTATTTGGCACTCATGGCTTTTCTTTTGATTCAAAAAATAGATATGTTTGACGCATATAGAGTAAAGATAATTATAATTATTTCTAAGATGGAAGTTTAGGCTGTACAATGTTGGAGTATCGATTTAGTATACTGTATGTACATATATTGTTTTTTTACATAATTATGCTTGCAAATGGCAAGTAATGTGTCTGCCCCTATAAGTTTTCAATGCATGTCCCTATAAATATTAAGATGCACAACATATATGCTTATACATCAAATATATATTTGTTACCAATAACTAGTTTAACTTACATATTATTAGAAAATTTAAATAACGAAAGGAACTTTATTATTTTCATGACAATAATCATTTTAAGGGGATGTTGATGTGTACTTCAACGTCAATTAAGAGAGAGAGACACTTATTATATCCTCATTTTTTTTATAAAGAGAAAATCATATTTGCCCTATATTTTGGTATAAAATAATAAAATTATATTTATAAAAAATTCTTTGAATCATCGATTAAGCATTTGGAGTATGTTACTTTAGACACCTACAAAGTTAAGCATATGAAGGTGTCAAGCTAAGAATACTTTATATCAATCTTTTTCTATAAGAATTTCAGGTTTCAATTCTAATTCGACTTTCTAAAATCTTAGTGTTACATCCACAATACCTTCGTTAACAAAATGTTTATCATTTTTATTTACTTATACATATGTTGGGGTGACATATTTTATCTTATTTTTATGTGGTTTGCTTTAAAACTATAAGTAGGAATTATTTATAATGTTACGGAACGTTTGCTCATTAGATCAGACAAAACTATCTCAAAATGACCCAATTTTCATGTGTCATATCTTATTTTCTGTAAACTACGATGTAAAGAAAAATATCAACTATCTCAACACTCTAGAGCCCTTCGAGTAGTATTTAGTTGGATGGGGATTTGAGATATTATTGAGTGTTAGATTAGATTCACAAATTCATAAGTTTAACTTATGCCAATGAGCTTGACATTTAATTAGCAGTTGTTTATGAATTTATGACCGTTCGTTTACCTTTTTAAAGTTATTGTTTTCTCTTTTCTTTATTACACATTAAGTATTTATTGAATTACTTATAAAATTTTCATTTTCACGAGATGTTAGGACTTGTCTGTCACTTATTTTTAAACTAATCAATTTATTTTTTTATAAGTTATTCGAGACTTAGAGTAAAGTTAGACTAATCTTCTACGGACAAATCGTAAGAGTACCTCATGACTTAAACAATTTTAACTAAGTCCGTGACATTTGATCGGATCAATCTACTTCTACTACTATGATTTCAAATTTAGTCCAATCGTTTCCAACACTCCAATAGATTGATCTAGAGAGTATTTACGTAGTAATGTATATGTATATAAATAATTAATTTTTTAAAGGGCGATCACAATGTATATTTTTATCCATGCAAAACACCATAGATCATGCTTCGAGAATCGTGCCATCACATGACATTATAACGGACATCTATAACATTTCACGTCTGCTTCCGACATCAGTAGTCCATTATAACGCTCAC
This sequence comes from Musa itinerans, assembly GCA_001649415.1. Taxonomy (NCBI): domain Eukaryota; kingdom Viridiplantae; phylum Streptophyta; class Magnoliopsida; order Zingiberales; family Musaceae; genus Musa; species Musa itinerans. The sequence continues at coordinate 51,608 of LVTN01000921.1, read as the reverse complement.
ACGGACGTCACAATGTCCATTACAACGGTAGCGGTATCCAACATGGTGGGACCCTTTCCTAGCGAGTTACAAGCCGCCACAAGTAGAAGAGGGAACGAATCAGACACGTGTCTCGTTCTCGGTCGGTGTGCCCTTTGCGCCTTGCGGTGTGAGAAAGAGGGAGAGAGGCGCGAAGAGCAGGGAGAGGCGCACACCATGGACGACTTCAGATCGAGGTCCTTCAACGACGGGATGATGCAGCTGGAGGTGTACGGCGCCCGGTCCTCGGCGGCGGCGCCCCCTCCAGGCCTGCACGACTTTAGGAGCTACAGCGCCTCCTACGCCTACATGTACAACGGCGGCAGCCACGGCCCTGATGGCTTCAAGGCGAAGACTGACTACGGCTCCTCTTCTTCCAACAAGGGCGGGTGGGTCTTCAGCGACCCCGAGTTCCAGCGGAAGCGGCGGGTCGCCGGCTACAAGGCCTACGCCGTCGAGGGCAAGGTGAAGGGCTCTTTCCGGAGGGGCTTCCGGTGGCTCAAGGACAGGTACGCCCGGGTGGTCTACGGCTGGTGATTAGACCGCTTCGATTTCAGGTATGATCGATTCCTCTCAGTTCTCTTCTCGCTAGGTTTGCAGATCGTCTCTTGCAGATCGTCTGATCTAGTATTTTGACTTCTTCGTATGGGCTGTTCAACGCTTCTACTAAGTATTATCTTCAAATTTCTTAGTTTTGCCCCAAATTAGAATCTGCTGCTTGCATTGGATTCTATAAGTAATCATGATTTATTATGCTGTTTGGGAAGGTGGTCAAATAGTTCATTTGGTTGGTCTAAACATGAATTGCATAGAATATATCCCCTTTTCGTGGTCACAATTTAGCTTTCATTGTTCCAATGTTTAGGGTCTCTATGCTGCCAATTATGTTCATTATATTTTTCATTTGAACATAGATGTCAACTGTGGTATGTTACTCAAAATATTGGGTACAAGATTTTGGTACAATTACATAACTCATTGGAACTTCAGATTGACTTCCAGTTTTGTATGGTATGTGGTGGTGTATAAGGGGCTAATTACATATTAGCTCGATTTTACATATTTAATCTTGTTTCTTTTCATGTTGTTTACTCTACTGATGGAAATACCATATTCATTGGAACTTCAGATTGACTTCCAGTTTTGGATGGTATGTGGTGGTGTATGCTGTTTCTCTATTAATTGTATAAGGGGCTAATTACATATTAGCTCGATCTTATATATTTAATCTTGTTTCTTTTCACGTTGTTGACTCTACTGATGGAAATACCATACGTGTTCAGTGATAAACCAAAATAAAATAGAGTCAGTACATACACAATAGTAAATCCTATGATATTTTCAGAGTCGATAACATGAGAAAAAATAGAATTAAATATTTTATTTTCATAAATATAAGGATCATAATATAAGTTTTGAAAGTATAAAGATCGAAATGCTAAAAATAACTAATTTCAGAGAATAATTTATAATTAATGCATGCAATTGATTATTCATACCGGTTTCTTGTTATTATCATGTGTCATATACATCATTATAAGATTGTAATGCTTATACCATTTAACAGTAGATAGGTGCAAATATGCAAAATAGTTTCCAACTTGTTCCTGTCAATATGGAGAATTAGTGTTGTCTACACAAAACTCTCATACAAACTCAATTGATGGTAAGTAGCATGTAAACATGTCTTCTTCTGACAATTTTGACAGATAGCTACTATCTGCGTTAACTGATTGCAGATAAGTAGCATGTAAACATGTCCAAGTATCTATCATATGGTCAAGCTGATGACTGGGGGGATCAATTAAAACCCCTGAGACAACATGGTTTTCATAGTGTTATCATCTGTTCCAAGCAGACTCAATTATACATTTTTATCATGTAAGACCAGGTCACCTGCTCTAGGGTCTTAACTACTACCATTGAAACCTGTTAAGGAATAATCTTTAACTGTTTACATTAGTTAACATGGTTTATGAAATTGACCTAAGAATCACACTTTTGAAACCTGGCTTGGATATTCTTGCTCTTGAAATGGACTAAGCAATGATTTTGAAGTTCAGAAGTTCTTTTCACAGCATACAACTAGCTCAGATTTTATTTCATCTTTTCACTCTTTTCTATAATTACTAGAGGCACTAGAATAATATGCTATCAGGTTTATTGGTTACAGTAACCTGTCTTTTTCCTTCTCCTATTCACTGTTAATTTTAGTATAGGTGATTGGCCAGGAAATAGTTGATATTGTTTGGTATGGTTGTTTGCAGGCACATCAGTCCCTCATTCACCTGCATCAAGAAGAAGAGAGTCAAACAAGATTAAGACAAAGCAGATATTAAAACAGGATTATGATCTTGTCTACGGGGATCGTTAGACATATATACCATTTAACTGAGTTGCCAATCTATTTCCAATGCTGTGAAATTGGTGATGACACCAAAACTTCTCTGCATCTGTTCCTGGATCTGGATATTCGATCTGCGAATGCATTATAACTTTTTGTGCGGTTGATGATATTGTATATATACTTTCTCCTGCCTGTGTTTTGATCTGTGATTTTTCAGTTTGAACCAAAGTTCCAATTGTTGTTCTTGATGACCCACCCACCAGTGTTATCATATGCCAACTACATCTCAAGTTGCAGAGAGCAGATCACACTTGGAAGTAAACAGTGATCGAGGTTGCTCGTTCAACATAAATTTGTTTCCAGAAGAGTAATTAATGAAGCTAATTACTACAGTTCATCGCACTATACCACTGAAATGGCAACTAAACAATGTCCAAGCTTGAGTTCTTGACATGGAAAAATTGAGAACAAAGGAACCAGAAATCACCAATTAACCACAACTGAAACAAATGTGCAAGGTACAGGCATTATAGAGAAGTTTCAGAAGCAAGAATGAAATGAATAGAGAAAATTCATATGCTCACAAATTCAACAACAAAAAAATAACAGAGCATCAAGATACATATATATTTGCAGAGTAGAGCATCGCATGCCAGATCTCGATGATTAGTAGAAAGCTGAAGAACATCATATGGCATGCCTCAACCACAAATCTAAAACTGCAAATGTGCAATGTAAAACCCAAAAGGCAGTAAGCAAAAATTGGTGTTTTAAAATAGGGGACAATGTTTAAGAGAAACTGATAAAGATTATGAATCCACAATTCAGAAAATAATCCGAGTTCAAAAGGTTTGTAATTTTAAATGAAATCACAATCACAGAATGTACAGATAGAAGCAAAGTTTCTTTTTTTTTTTTTTTGCCCGGTATGCTAGATTTACATGTATGAAGCCTACCATCTTATTTTAGGCTATGGTGTTGTGGATATGGAGAAGGAACCCCTCCAATATCACTGGTGTATTTCATGTCACAGAATCTATCTATTCCACACAAAATATTTTACGTCTTATTTAGAACTCGATCTCATGAGATGGTATTTTATCACATATACATAGTCTCAAAACAAACAAAATGTCGTAGCTATACCGTAATGCCATATTTATACTTGTCCAGCACAGAAAATAATATCACCTTTGGCAATTGTAGCATATAAAGAAAACATATCCGATAAAAGAAATCAAAGCTAAAAGAGAGAAAGATTTCTAGTGGATGATCATTTTCCTATCAAAGAATAGTTTCAAGAAAAAACAAAGAATGACATCCTATATACACAAATTGTACATCTACAAAGAGAATTACATTTACCTACTAATTCAGAGAAATATGGGAAAAAAACACATCTCTATACTTTCATTGGCTAGATGAATTTTCATCTGCCTTTTCTTTTTTGCATGCTTTTCCAAACCTTTTTTATAAATTTTTCTGGTCAATATTTACTGCTTAACATTTTCTATATTTTAACTACAATGATGTCCTGTTGAACTTATTTTCTTCATCACTTTCGCAATATCCTTCAGAGGGACATGCTCATGAGAATCACGACAGCTCTGTGCCTTTGTCATATTCACAAATATGTTCATAGAAGATGAATCTAGGATGTCAATCAAATGACAAAGACACCACCTGTGAGTAAAGTTTCTTGGTCTACAGTTTTCTGGGATAATATTTACATGCATAAAGCATGATTACCACTGCATTATCAATTCAAACAATGGCAGCAGTCCGGATGCTTCACATACTAGAAACTTGAGTTAATCAGAGCAGGAATTCCCAAATGTATTTTGATCAGAAAGCAAAAAGAAGTTGCAATTCCCAAAACAATGGGAAATTCAATAGAAGTCACAGACTGCTACTCTTATACATTAGTCTTAATTCGGTATCACTCGCAAGATCTTAAGCTTTCCAGCTTAAATTACATCCAGTCAAGGTCATCCAGGTTCCCAGCTACAAATTTCAGAATTGCCTAGGGAAATTAGAACCCGCAACCATGATAACTGATTGTAGGCAAACAGAAGCAAGAAAACAAAAAAAGAAACTGATATTTCAATTGCATACCCAACATTAATCGGAATTAAAAGCCAAGTCTTCATGTAAGATACCACAATTCAAATCTATCACAAGTAGCACAATAAATAGATGATGCAGCAAATCACAAATAAGCAAGCATGTGCTGAGTTGAAAGAGCAATTACCCACCAGAAATCCAAGATCATTATTACCAGACTATAGAAGAACAAGCCCTAGCTCTGATGGTCTTAAAGCATTCCTAACTCGGTAGTTGTATAGATAGTAATGGAGTTGTCCATCGCCAGGCCCAAACTTCAGCTCCTTCAGGAAGGTCTCATTGTGCATGGCATCAAGTGCATTGAAGACATCATAGTCCTTTTGCTTTGCCACAATAAGTGCATCATTCATCAGCTGGAGCAAAGGAGTTTTCTTAGCCACATTGTAATAAGAGTATGCAGCCTTCAACACCGAGTAGTTCTGGTTGTTAAGAATCGAAGAAGGAAGAGAGTAGAAACTGAAGAAGTCCGTGACTTCATGAGTCTCAGGGCTCTCAACCACGTAACTCTCAACCACATTCTCCAAAGGGAGAAGCCAATGTTCCACATCATTCTCATCGAGGTCGGGCGCAACAACATACTGGCTCAAGTACTCCCTCAGCAGCCGGGTGACTGCTGGAACATCACGAAGCTCCATCTTCCTTAACCCGGGCGTCGCAGTTGATCCCGGAAGCTTGTACAGCCTGATCGTTCGGCTCATCGTCATCCGAGCTCCGAGCCGGGAGAATCCCACATCAATCAGCTTCTTCGGGTTCAGAGAACGGTGCCAGTACCGGCAGGTCGTGAAGGGGGTCGGAAGGACGACCCCAGCCGTGTAGGCCGCCTGCCAGATATTCTCCAAATGGACCCGCCTCGTGACCTCCTTGATCATCACGGGCGCGAGCCGCTTCGACCGCAGCCTCTTGTGGACGCACAGAAAGTTGACTTCCGCCATCCGGACGACCTCGTCCCGGACCCGGATTCGGGCCGGCACGCCGGTGATGAAGGCGACGAGCTTCTTAGTGGCCTTCACCCGGACGCCGATATGCCAGGCTTTGAAGTAGCCTGGTGGGCGGAGTGCCCACTGAAGGAACTCCTTGGAGTAGTTAAACCGGAACATGTTCTCATCGTCCTCGACGTAGTTGTTGGTGAGCAAGTTGTATACCTCAGCGCAGGTCTGCTCGTCGTCCATGTCGCAGGTGGTCCACTCGTAGAGGGCGGGGAGATTGTAGGGCTCAGGCTTGACGGCGGAAAGGGGCGCCGGCGGCTCAATGGGGCCCTCGGAGAGGCTTGTGTCGCTGGCGTCCTTGAATTGCCCCACCGGCTGGGTCTCCCAGAAGCGGTGCCGCATACCGACGGCGACAGCCTCCTGGATCCTGTGAGCAAGAGACTCAACCACCCCATCGCCCTCCGCGGCCGCGACCGGCGCCGCCGCCGTATCGGTTCCATGCTGCGGATCTGGGCATGGAATTTGCTCCTCACCAGGAGAGGAGGAGCCGTTGTCACCGTCCACCATGGCGGAAACTTGAGACGAACCCAATCAAAAGAAATAGAAGCAGGAATCGATCGCGAAGGAACCAAAAACGGGGACTCAAAGAGAAGGGATCGAATACCTTTGTCGATCAACAGATCTAAGTGAATCAAAGCTCATCGACAAATCTAAGTGAATCAAAGCTTTATCGACAAATTACGGTTTGGAGAGAGAGAGACAGAGAAGAGGCGAGGAAAGCCAGGAGAGCTGCCTTGTCGCCTGCAACAGTCGGCAGCGGCGTACTCTTGTTATAATCGAGATCGGATCGGGTGATATATCAAAGATTATAACGGTTTTCGGATATTATATCGTAGAATACGTTATGCATATAATATGACGAAATCTCATTAATACTAATTGACCCCAAAAAATCGATATATCATGTCAAATGTCTCCTTAATCAATGCATGACGAAAAGAATCAATCAATCAAACTATTGATCCCGTGTTAAGTAGCACGGTTTGCCGGCCATGCTAAATGACACCACCATTCCTTGTTGGCATCAGCGTGGGCTGAGGATCCCAAAGTGAGCCACGGTTGCCCTTTGCCGAATCTTTATCTTCGCAACCCTACATCCTCTTCCTTCGGTCCGCGTCCCGTTCCCCTTCGTCGACTCTCGATTGGTGAATTCTCGTCCGAGTATTGGATCACACAGAAGAATCTGTGTCGTCAGGGGAATCCGGTTGGAGACTGCTGCGTGCTGCATCAGCTTTCTTGGCCTTTTCCGGGAGAAAAATCGGACTTTTGTCGCTGGGTTCGCTTGGGTTTTCCTGGCAGAGACTGGCAGCTTGTTGTCGGCGGGAAGAGTTAATCTTGAGCTAGGATTGGATGGTCGATAGGGTTTCGTAGCTGGTGGGTTAGGGATGTGACTGTTCGAGCTGCGTGTCTTGATGAGATTGCGGAGTTGAGAGACATGAAAGGGGCGGAGGAGGAGAAGGTCATGGGGCCTCTGTTTCCGAGGCTCCATGTGAATGATGCAGAGAAAGGGGGGCCGAGGGCGCCGCCGAGAAACAAGATGGCGTTGTATGAGCAGCTTAGTATCCCGTCTCAGAGGCTCAACTTGGCATCCTCCACCCTATCACATCCTCCTCACAGCTCCAGCGACTTATCCCCTTCCTTTTCGCCAAGCAAGGTCACTGCGGTTGTCACATAGCTTTCCCTTACCGCCAACTTCTAGCATATGGAACTGCTGCTTTTGTTGCGGCTATATTGCATCTGATTATTACTTCTTCTTCTTTGAGAAGTGAACAGGGCTGGACAATTGACTTTGCTTGAACGGACTTCATTACTCATGTCAATCATTTTCCTCTATTGCTACTGTTTTGTTCCCTTGTAGTTGTTTTCCCCTGCTTCTTCACCTTTGTTTATGGCATTTTACATAGAAACGATGCTCTATCATATGAGATAATGACCAACAATCAATTTTGAGATAATTTGGATGATACTGAAGCCACAGAATATCCCATTTACTGCTACATTTCATGTTTAAAAGTGTCAATGAATTTTCACGTTGAATCCTGGCTTGCTTCAATAGCATATATGCTTGACCTCACGAACTGGCTCCAATTGACCATTGTGTCTTTCTGCTTTGAACCTTTAACATGTCAGAGGCATTATTGCATGGTTGCTATGGGTATGAGTATCTGCTGTCGTTAGTGGCAAGAAGAAAGAGAGAGAGAGGGGGGGGGGGGGTTACCTTCACATGCAGAGAAGTTGTTTCCCTGATCTGAACCTTGGTCACCGAGGATGCAAAGGACCAACATTGCTCTTGTACTAAGACCCACCCTTGGTGTCGAAAGAAATTAAATTTATGTCTAGAATTGTCTTCATATTGTGGGAGATATTTTGACCAAAAAGAAAATGATCGTCTCAACTTCTGAGTATATCTCTCTAAGAACCTTAAACATCAACATTTGATTTTTTTAACCATGGTTATATTGTGACGGTCATTACATTTGTTATTTCTCTGTCAAGTTAATCACTGCTAACAAGCATTTGTTTTTCTGTTTCAGGGATGTGACCATCAAAGGATTATGCTTTCTCCATTGTACATTTCTCCTCAAGTGTCTTTTCATTCAGCAGAGATAGTTAAATCTTGTACACCTGACGAAACAAATGATATTGCAACGAGGATGGAATTCAAGAGAAAATTTATGAAGCAAGTAAGTTCTGGAAATTTGTTCGGTACAGGATCAGTTGCTCAATGTAGCCCACTGAGACCACACAGCCCTGGTGTGAACGTTTCTGGTGGGAAGATAATGGTTGAGGTGGATGACATGGATGATAATATAGATCATTCGGGAATTCTTGCATCCTCGAAAAGAGATACAGACATGACTGATCCAGGTAAGTCAACTACCTTAAATTCCCAGCAACTACAGAAGATTCCTTCTGCTAGGATCAATTCTTCGGTTCATTTCCCAAAGTCAAACAAGACGCCCTCACAACAAACCGATATTGCTTGCATGAAATCAAAAAATTCTAATAGAATTCATATTGGAAAAATTCCTAAAGAAACTTCAACAATTGAAGAGCCCAAAGAAACTTCAACAATCGGAGAACCCAAAGAAGCCAAAGAAAAGTTTTCATCCCATACAACTGGTGAGAGATCAAACAGTTCGAAAGATTCTTTAGCTAGAGATGATACAATCGGTTTGCATTTAACTGAGAAATCAACGAATGGCGATACAGTATTGTGTCATGGAAATGGTGATCACAGTGGAACTCAACGCTTGAATGATATTGCTGTTATTAATGATGGTGAGGCTATGAAGACCAGAAGTCAATTACGCTCTAAAGCTTTACCCGGAAAAGGTCATAGAGCTACAGATATTTCTGGGAATTGCCACAAAGAGGACAGTGCAAATAAAAATGGGTTATTGGAATTTAGAGATTTAGAAAGAAAAGATGATGCATCTGAGCCCTTAATGGTGGACACAGTGTCCGGTTTGGTGACATCCCCAGATGATATTGTTGGAGTGATTGGTTCAAAGCATTTTTGGAAAGCCCGAAGAGCTATTATCAAGTACGTAGTATTTTACTATCACTGTATGCCTATTCTTTAAAATGTACATTCTTTTAATGCACATGAAATGTGATCATGCATATTTTGCATGCATGTATTCTTGATTGTAATCTGCTCGAGCATGGAATTTATTATTCATTTCAAACTATTACTGAAATCTAGAAAGATTTCACTAATAAATGAGGGTGAGTCTTGGTACAACGGTAAGGTTGCTCCTTGGCGACTTGGGAGACCAGAGTTTGAGTCATAAAAATAGCCTCTTTAAATATTTAAAGGCAAGGCTGCATACATTGAACCTCTCCAAACCCCGCATTGGCGGGAACCTGGCTATGCCCTTTTTTTAGTGAAATCTAAAAAATATGTTTGTTATTTGGCAAACTTTTTTTGTTTGAAAATCCTAAAAAATTGTCCCTTATCTTCCCTATGTTGTCTTCTTTTAACTACCAAGTGGCCCAGGTTGTGGCTACAGTCATGGCTCGATCGATATCATGTTGACAATTTAAAGTAGAACAAGCTTATGACAAGCACAAAAAGTATTTTATTTTATTTGAGAATAAAGGAAGGGAAAGAGAGAGCTTGAGAAAATAATGATTCTAAAAGATAATAGAAAATAAATAATGACTGTGGCCTTTCATCACACCTTTACACGTGGACAATGAAATTATACCATCGGAAGAAAAAAATTGTGGCCTCTCATCAGTCTCTGACATAATGTGTAACAAATAATTTTGTTCATTCATAGGTTCATTGATTAATTAATTTCTCAATTACTACCCCCTTCCCCATTTTAAAACTCTCAAAGTACAAGAAAACTAGGGATATACAAAAATGAGAAAAGAATAAAAATAAGAAAAATGCACTAAAGTAAATTTATCATTTATTCTTTACTTCTTTAGAGAGAATAAATTTTCTACTGGTTTCTTTCTTCTTGTCTGCAGTAACGGCAGTAATGCAACTTTTTGCCAAACCAGAACAGCCTGATTAGTTCCCTCCTGCTTATCGGAATTGGATTGATATTTCTGCAAGTTTGTCTCATGAGCAAACTTGGGCCTGGTGAATTTCAACTGATCAGTTTTAAACTCATCTAAATTGGACGCTAGAAGTCCCATATTATATATTAGTGGTACATCATAAACCAAACATAGTTTTCCCAAAGTTGAATAGAAACTATGTGAAATTTTGTTCGAGATGAAACGGATATCATTTTCTAGGCTTCTTAATACAATTAATTCTTACATGTAAAAAAACTAAGATTTCCATTTGAGCTGCGTAAATGACTCTTTGACTTAATTCACCCGATAGAAGCAAAAAGAAAAGGGAGGGCTCCCAGTGCACTAAGCTACCAACGAGAGATGATTTTTGCAACTTGAACCTGATCAGCAAGGTTGCAAAGCAGTGGCTTTACAGTGATTCTAAGATTTACCCTCTTCCCAATAAAGGAACTCCTGTGGTATATAAGAATGTCAAAGCATGTGTGCCTTAGTCTTACGTACCGTAACTGTCATATATACTCCATCTATAAATATTAGATTGGATATTGCACAGAAATATATGAATAAACTTTTCTTTTATTCAGCAATTCTAGAACTATTTTAAATTTGTTAGATCAAATTTTGTAATTTTTTCATGGTTTTGTGTGCTTCTCTGTGATGACACATGTTCTTAATTTTTGTGCAGTCAGCAAAAGGATTTTGCAATACAAGTATTTGAGCTTCATAGGGTAATAAAGGTTAGTTTTGGACAGTTGCAATATTCATAGATCATCAGATTAGCTAGAATTACATAGATTCTGAAGTAAATATTCTAAATGAAACAGGTTCAGAAGTTGATATCTGCATTGCCACATTTGCTTCTTGAAGGCAATCCTTATTTAAGCAAATGTTCAGTAAAACCACCCAATAAGACCCTGCCTCAATGTAATACAAATCCCCAGCCTGAGGAATTTAGACCAAAAGATGGTCTTCAGAACCCAAAACAGAACAAGGAGCAGCCAGCTGATAACATTGCTGGAGTTTCAGCTCTCTCCGCATGTGAGGATGGGTCTAAAGGAGGTCCACATGGTCAAGTTCCAATAGCAGGGTCCAACTCTGGTATTCCATCACCGGTGCCAATGGCTCCAGATGACAAGTCAAGACCGTTGTGTTTTCCTCCCCTGGGAAACCAATGGTTAGTTCCTGTAATGTCGCCTTCGGAAGGTCTTGTTTACAAACCCTATACGGGACCTTGCCCACCAACCGGTGGCTTCATGGCTCCTCTATATGGAAGAGGCACACCTCTTGGTGCATCTCAAGTGGCAGGAGACTTCATCAACCCCGCATTTGGTTTTTTGGCATCTCATCGGCCACCAAACGTGGGTATTTTACCAGGTCCTTCGGCAATTGCACCCCTGTATTATCCCACACCTTATGGCCTTCAAGCTTGGAACCCAATCATTTCTACCTCTGCAGTCGAACAGGTCAGCAATTTAGCTGGTTCACAGCCCAATGGACAAACTGGTCAGCATTCCAGGCGCTCATGTAACATGTCCCCCGTTCCTAGGAGGGAAGCATTTCCTGGCCATGTTGGGAAGTTTCAGGTGTCGAAGAACAGTGAGTTTCAAGGAAGCACAGTGAACAGCCCCTCTGAGAAGGCACAACTAGAAGAAAGAGATCAATTTCTTCTATTTCCTACAGCTCCTGGAGCGAGCAGTCTTAATTGCCCATTACAATCCAATGGTACAGATAGCCAGACTCGTGTGATTAAGGTTGTGCCTCATAATTCTAGGTCTGCTACGGAGTCAGCTGCAAGGATTTTCCGGTCAATACAAGAAGGGAGGCAACAACATGACTCATGATCTGTGTCCTTTCAAAAGTGAGTTTCAACTTATTCACGGATGGGGCTGTGAGCTCACTTTGGAGCTTTTACTCAATAATAGAGAGTGAACTTTGGTGCCAAGGTAAGATTACTTTCAACGACTATAGTTCAAGCCATGGAAACAGCATCTTAGCCGATTCTCACTAAATTCCATATTCTCGAAAGCGTCATACACTAGGCTATTCTTTTATTTGGTGATACAATACACAATTGTCTGGTCTTATATATGGATATGATAATATGAAAGAAATCTTTTATGGCTCTTTTGGTATAAATATCAGCTTTAGCAGTAGTTACTGTAAATGTCTCAAAGAACGACATTTGGATGGATATAAGATTTTGTTGGAGTGTGCAAATGAGCCACAGTTTTTCAGCTAATGTTTAGTCAAAAATCATTCTAGAACAATGTCCAGTGTGTGCAGGACACTGTAATAACAATTTCTTGTGCTTCAGATCCATGGTTAAGTTGAAGGTATGTTCCTTTCGGATTTAGTTGCTTTGAGTTGACAAATTCAATTCCTCAGGGTTTCAAACATCCATTTTTATTCAGGTTTCATATAAATCTCTGTTACACTCCACAGGTTGAGGAGTACGGAACTTACCATTTGATGCTGCCTTGTGCTATCAGGAATACTTACTAGTCAGTAGTCAGCTGAAAGCACTGATTCAAGAGGCAACCTTCAAGCTGCATGAGTTTACAGTAGAACTCGAACTCCTAATGGACTATGCATCGGCATCGGGTGCGTTTTAACTTCTAAACCTCATCCTATCTAAGCCATTGCTGCCAACCAAGAAAGCATTCTAACTCTGCAAAACACATTGATTCTCCAGAAGAGAGATGCTTCTCCAGAAGAGAGAGTTGTCTACACCTGTTCACTTCCAGAGAATGGAATTAACCAAGACCAGAGAGCTGTTTCTTCGACAGATTGGCCATCTTAAATTAATCGAAGAAGATGCTACTCCCAGAGAGTTGTTTAGGCTAAAACCTGATGTATCTTAATCAAAAAGAAGATGCTTAGTGCTATTATCTACTATGAAGTGGAGACTCCACTTCATAGAACAAATCGAAGAAGATTTGTTCTGTGACATGTGCCAGCTTGCTAAAAAAACCGAAAATTTATGCACATAAACTCAGGATGTATTCAGCCCATTCAACTCAAGGCATAGCTCAGCTTTTCTGAACCAAGGCATAGAACTGTAGATTTAAAAGTTTGGAATTTTATGTTTAATTATACACACTTATGCTTTCGAATCCTGATGGAAGGACAGATGTACTGGATTCCAATTCCACCTTCATCACATTCTATATATAGATAGATATCACCCTCTCCATTTTACTTCTCATAGAGGAAGTGGATCACTTGCTGCTTGATATCCTTGGGAGTCATCATGGTAAGGGAAGGCTCACTGCTACTGATCTAACCATGGCTGTAAAGCTTTTGTAGTTATGTTTACGGATTTTGATCAAACATTGGCATTTGCATATTGGTCACCGATCACTGTCACAAATTCTCCCTAAGCATTAGCTAATTTTTCAGCGTGAATGCTGAATTGTCTTTGATGTAGCAAACGCAGAAGGTGGTTGGATCAAGCAAGACTGTGAAGGTCGGTCCCTGGGGAGGCCATGGTGGAAGTGGCTGGGATGACGGAATCCACACCGGCATCAGAGAGATAACTCTCGTCTACGATCGATGCATCAACTCAATTCGGATCGAGTATGATGAGAATGGGAAGCCTTTTCTGGCAGAAAAGCATGGAGGAAATGGTGGCAGCATGACAGCAAAAGTATGCATCTTCTTTTCTAGAATCTAATCCTATTCAGATTGGATTACATGTCCTTAACACAAAAATATAACCATATCCAGTACTAAATCAGATCCAACAGCATTTATTATAGCTGTAATTTACCATTAAGCTTGCAAGTGCTCAACTCATGCATGTTAAATGGAACCTACATCCATGCAGATTAAATTGGAGTATCCAGGAGAATACCTGATGACCCTAAGTGGCCACTACTGCCCTGTGGTGTATGGTGGTTCTCCTGTCATCAGGTCGCTTGCATTCAAGAGCAACAAGAGGACTTTTGGACCTTTTGGTGTGGAGGAAGGAACCCAGTTCACAGTGCCCATGGATGGAGGAATGATAGTGGGTTTCACCGGAGGATGTGGGTGGTACCTCGATGCAATCGGCTGGCGCCTCTCACCGATCCGTAGCGTGAAGCTCTGCAACACAGTGCATCAGAAACTCCAGAAGATAGGGACTGTGGCATCCAAAACTTTGGGCAATAAACATGGGAAACTTGCCACTGCCAAATCCCGGAAGACATATGCATGAAGTTTCTTTGCTTCTCTTCCGATGAGGTTTCCTAATTCAATGCTACTAGTTGTAATAAGATAATGCATGTCTGAATCCATATCTGTATCTGACTTAAACCAGAGAGAACTACATATAAATTTACATACGAGTGCATTCATATCCTTATTTTGTTCTTCTTTCTCTAAATTTACTTGAGTCTTCTGACACAGGAAATATAATTGGTAACTTTGAGTTAACGCTTGATTCTATTGCACTACATGTTCTAAAACTAAAATTCATTTATCCATATCCAAATTTCTAGAGATTTCATAAAAGAATTAGATGCAACAATAGATTCTATTGCACTACATGTTCTATCTCTACAACATTAAATTAGCATGAACATGGTTGACAAATAGCCTCAACTTATGCAATCAATCTTCAGTTTTGGAAGTCATATTACGATATTGTAGCCCTTCCTACGGATGATAATTATAACTGTAATGCCCTAAGTTTAGTTCCATGAAAAAAAAATGGACTGACTTAAAAGAATTTGATGAGATATTATCATGAATTTGAACTTAAGCTGTTTGGATTAATGGTTCAAATTCATTAACATAGCAACTCATAGGCTTATAACGAAAGGAATTTAAATAATAATGTGAAGAATTAAGATGTTGTGAAAGAGATAAATTTTAGGCAGCGGCAAATAAGCATATGGATTGTTGTCATCGAGCAAAAGAGGAAATCAAGCAATATTGATCAAAGGAGAAGAGAGATTGTTATCGTCCAATAGTGAGAAAAGAGAAGTTTTGCTCGAGGTAAAGGGAGCTATGATACCATGATGTCATGAAAAGGAAGTTTTATTTATTGAGATGATGTGTATTTATATAGGTTTTATGAGTCAGATTTTCCTCAATCAATCACTCAAATCATGCAATCAAATCAGTTATTTAAATATACGATTGATTCTTAAATCATAGATCGATCGAGAATACAAAGAAGCGGGGATATTATTCAATGGATGTCTCTTTCATGATCTTCTAGCACAAAGAACGTGAAAAATAATCCAAAAAATCCTTTTAAACTCAAGTTTTATGTATTTAAAAGCCAATATATTGGATTATATATCACATAAAATCCAAATGATACCTTATACAAACTAAGTGCTAGAAAAATACTAAAAAAATCATGTCAATTAAGAGAGGAACTCAAAGACCGAATAGAATTGAATTAACAATTACCAGATCCCTTGGACAACAAGCTTGCTAAAAGATTGAGAATAGAGAAATCTAGCGAAAACACTCATCCATCGAACATACAAATGATTGACCTGAAAAAGAACAGGAAACGAGGCGATATAGAAAAATAATAATAAAAGAATAAAGATCTTAATGAATCAAGAGAGAAATTTGCACAAATTGGAATAACGAGAACAAGAGATTTGCTATGGATTGGGAGTCACTGATGACTCCAACATTGTCTCCTCATCCTCATAAGCATTACCACCATCATCATCATTATCAACATAGATTCCACCTATTTCGTGGTAGGCTTCATCGATTGATCGAACGATCGAGCATGACGATCTCCAAGGTAGCAGGAAGAGCACAGAAGAGTTTAGAGTCGAAATGACGATTGTCATACTTAATCATATAAATAAATTATTTCAATAAGGCGTAAAGGTGAGAATTATTTAGCCTTTATATATATATATATATATATATCCCAAAAAAAATTATTATTTCTTAAATTCATTATTATTAAGAAATATTTAAGATATTTTAGGCACTTTAAATTTCAATATATTTTAAATATAACAACTAATATTAATCATAGTTTGAAAAAATGATTTATGTTTTAATTTGAAGGACCTTAATATTTGAAGTAGTTATAAGGGCAAATACTCTTTTCAATTTTTAAAATGGGGAGATTACTATTAATAACCCCCATTTTACTATTTATATCATCATTTAAAAAAAATTAGTAT
This sequence comes from Musa itinerans, assembly GCA_001649415.1. Taxonomy (NCBI): domain Eukaryota; kingdom Viridiplantae; phylum Streptophyta; class Magnoliopsida; order Zingiberales; family Musaceae; genus Musa; species Musa itinerans. Next base: position 35,448 of record LVTN01000921.1, on the reverse strand, counting down.
TTATAAGCTATCATTTTGTAAATGTACATAAATAATTTTTTCTTTGTTTTTCTCCTCTTCTTTCTCCTCAAAGGACGACATCCAGGGATCGATATTGAATGGTGCGAACAGCAAAATTGGCAAGGGTCGATGGCAACACCAAGTAATAAAGGATTGTAAGGAAATAAAATAAAATAAAATCAGTAATATTAAGACTTTAAATAAAAAAATAATTTTTTTCATTTTTTTTAAATATTATCAATAGTAAAAAGGTGAACGATAAATAGTAAACGTCTTAAAATGGTAGATGTGTAAACAAAATGTAATAAAAGCTAAGTTTCAGCTTTTTTTTTTACTAGTTTGAACTTTTTGTTCAGAATTACCCGTGGGTCATTTTTTAAATTAATTTGTTTACCATTTTATTACTCAGTGGTATCAAAAGAAGAACAGAACCTTCATTGACATTTGAAGAATACATATGAGATTCATTTGAATTTTGTCAAAAATATCAGTCTCAGGAATATTCATATAAAATTACATATTATGATGTTTGACTATTGCAAGAACAAATATGTAACTCGTGTCTGTTCACTCCTAGTGAAGATGCAATTTTGCTTTAGTTACTGCCTTTGGCTTGATGAAAGAAAAGATTTGGATCAATTGATACAGACCATATTTCTCTTTATCATCCTAAAACGAGGCAAATTACATATTACTCCCTATAGTTAATTATCTTTAACATTTTAATCTTTATATTTTAAAATTTTATATTGATATCTTATAATTATAAAAGTAAAATATCTAGCTTTATTTATTCTAACAGTATCGATTTTACCAACGAAAATATGAAAATAAAAGGTAAAAAGATAATTTTAATATTCCAGTTCATAGTAACGAACGACAACGCCACTATCGATGCAATTATCGAGCAATGAAAAAGCCATCGAGCGACGCTACATTGCATATACGTCGGCATAGTTGTCAAACGACCCTCAACGGTGTCATCGTCTACCACAACAAACTTTAATATTAAAATTATATTTTTATTATTATATTTTTATATTTTTATTAATAAAATCAATATAATAAATGGACCTAGATATTTTATATTCGTAATTATAGAAATACCAATATAATTTTTAAAAAATATAATAACTAAAATACTAACGATAACTAGCTACATAAGGTAATATATAATTAACCCTCCTAAAATATACTTAACTTATTTTGTATCGTAGACGAAAAAGATCCACTAGAAATTTTGAACTTGTGAATGTGTCAAGAAAAAAAAAATCTAGAATTGATGACTGTGTATATAACCTACCTAAATCATTCTCTCATAAAGCATTAAAATCACAAAATAAACAAGACCAACCAATCGACAGCCAGGCTTTTCAAATCCCAAATATTATCTAGAGAATCATTAAAAAACATAATCAACAAATAGCCATCTTATAAGCTGGAGTACATGATAGCATCAAGGTACATAGCTTATCCGTATTTTTCGATTAACTTTGTCCCATTGAGCAACAAACCCTAAACTCTTTACGGAGCAAAAAATTTCATCCCGTCTATGAAGAAAGCAAAAGCATTTTCTTGACCAGAGAGGAAGCACCAGCTGCATGGAATTCTGCTGAAGAAGTTTAGTTATGGAGTAAAATGGATCGTGAGGATTAGATATGGCTGCACTGTAACATATCTCACCCTCCTCCAGCAGATCTTCGTATGAAACTGGAACTCGCATCCTATCCATCAATTTCTTGTGCTGTCTTGGATTCTGATGATTCGAGTTTCTTCTCGACATCTGCAGCATGCTCAGAATTGTCCGATACTTCTGCCTCATTGGGTATACTTGTGTTGGAAACTTGTGCCTCATTGCTACGTCTCATCTTAGCTTTTGATTCCTTGAATTGTTTCTGCACAAGAGTATTCCAAAGCTTCAATTATCAGCACAATGTACAATGTTGGACAGTTTCACAATAAGAATCTGACGAGGTAATTAGGATACCAATGTTTAAGTGAATCTGACGAGGCCGGAGTGTCGCCTCCAGCCAAGCCGGCGGCCGGTCCACCTCCGCCGCCGGGCACTAGGGTTTCGGCGTCGACCATCTCGACGTTCTCCTTACCCTCCTCTTTGATTCCGCCATCGTCGTCGTCGTCTAGGATTTCTTCGGGTCCTCCGAAGGCCGGTTCTTGGAATATGGCTTCCAAGACGCTCTCGCTTCCCTCCATGGGGAGAGCAGTTTGAGGCACCGACCGAGAAGCACCGCAGCCCCATAGCAAAAATATATATATAGTAATCCTCCAATTTATATTTATACATATATATATATATATAACCTCGGAAATTAATTATTTTAGCATATGCCCCTCTATGTTTAGATTTAATCTATGTCCTTATAGAGCTAAAAATAATAATGACATTGTAATTATGTTGTGTGATTTTCTAAAAAAGTTTTTTTTTATACTTAGATAGTGTTTGCTATCTCATGTTTTCATTTTTCCTAAATAATATATATTTTTTATAAATTTAAAAATATCCTTCTCTCATCGTCATCTTCACTCCATTGACATCACTATCCTCCCCCATTTACCATCTCTCTCCTTTTCCTACCCGTTGCCTCTACTTTTTTCACAACTACTAAGCCTCCCATGTCTATCATTTTGAGACCTCACTCTTCCTTGTTTTGTTGATCATGCTTATTTCCTCCGTCGTTCTTTTACTCAGTGAGATAGTTGATTTCATCCCACCAAGTAAAAGAATGATGAAAGAAACGAGAAAAAACGATGACAACATCAACAAGATGAAGGCAGGAAATGGGAAGGAAAGGATATATTCAAGATTATAAAAATTAATTCACGCTTCAAATTTTAAATAGCATTAATACCCTTTAAAATTTTCTCCATTAATATGTATTTTAAATTAATATTAAAAACAAATGAAAATTGATAAGAGTATTTTAGATTATTCGAAGAATTTTTTTATAAGAGTATACACACACATACATATAGAGTTTTTCATTTACTTATAAACTTTACTAAGATATTGGAGAGGAAAATGATTAGAGCAATCAAAAGTACCCTAATTCAATTTCAATGTTTCAGATCGCGAGTCCTTATAATTTTAGCAAAAATATACGTTGTTCACCACATATCTATAAGCATCTGAATCAATAATTTAATAATTTGCTTATTAATTAACAAACCATATTAATATTTACTTAATTAGTAACAAGGACTCTCAGACTTTTTTTTGTAATAAAAAAAACATTGTATTGTTCATTTAAAGTTGAACAGAATCTAATTTCAAATGAAGCTGTGATTGACATATAATGAGCAGATTGATTGAATTCATACATGTCAAAAAAAATTGCTCGTATAACATGTTTGGTATTGTCCAAGGTTTCCAAATATTGTTTGTATCAAGATCATGTGCCAAATATTAAAGAAGTTCATCTCAAATAAAACTAGATTATGAAGACTCTTGTAATGAAATCAACAATAGAAAACTAGTTATCAAAATTAGTGACAGCAATTCTTCCACTAAAACTTAGTGAACCAAAAACCAAATAAAGGACAGCTAAATAAGACCATCCACGGACACAAGCATCGATCTAGCTTCTCACTTTAAGAGCCTGCCTGTTCCTCTTCTTTGCGCCAGACTTGGCAACCTTAAGGCTTCGATGTACCGCACTCAGCCGCACCAGAGCTGAGTTGGTCAGATCTGGCCTGTAGTGGTTGTCAGTGACCTGCAACAGGAGATGGAACATTTCATATTAGGTAAGTTTGTTGGGTTGAGTAATTATATTCATTAAGATGCAGAATCAGCAGTGGGAGTATAGCAGAAGAGAGGTGGAATAGTTCATATTACATAAATACAAAACTGGAAACAAAACTAGTCACAGGATCTCGGAATGGTTCAAAGAAAAATAAATAAAATGCAATAAGATAACAGATTAGTATAGGGCAATAATGTTTTGATGCCACAAGACAAAAATCAACTCATGCTTTAAACATAGATCCCCAACTCCCCAATGATTAATATTCGCCATCAGTGAAAAGTTTTGATTTAAGTTATAAACAAAGAATGTCGGGGGTAAACAAGGAACTGACCTAAGAAGCCAGGCATAACTAGCATATCTCATTGAAGAACCAATCGAGTGAGATGCTCTTCTTACTTGTCACAGCTCATCATAGCAGCTCTTTTGTATAGTGTGAGTGTAATGTAAATGTAGAGTGCCAAAATAAAAAAGAAAACCGAAAGAAAAGTATGGGAAACATTATATACTCAAAATGAGATATTTGAACAATTGATCTATCTACAAACAGAAGAAATTAATGAAAATCAGACAAAAAAAGTCACATAAAGGAAAATTGTTTCTAAAGGAGAATTTAGGGGAAAAAAGGAACAGAGAGGCTTCTTATATGTTACAGATCATCATAGCAGCACTTCTGTTGTGTACAGAGTGTAGAGCGCTAAAAAAGCAAAAAGAAAACAGGAAAGGAGAAGTGTAGGAAGCGTTCTGTACTCAAAATGAAATATTAGGAAAAAATTATAACAGCCGAAACAGAGGAAATTAAAGAATACTATTCGTAGCAAAACAGAGAATGCCTTTTTCTAAATGAGAATTTAGACAAAAAAAAAGGGAACATAACTCAGAAGCCAAGCATAACTAGAATATTTCATTGAACAACCAATCCCGTGAGAGGCTCTTCTTACATGTTACTGATCACCATTGCAGCACTTTCGTGGAGTGTAGAGTGTAGGGTGTAGAGTGCCAAAAATAAAAATTAAAACAGAAAAGGGAAGTATAGGAAATATTCTATACTCAAAGTGAGATAATAGAACAGTTGTGCATGTAGAACAAAGGAACTTAAAGAATAATATGAAAAAAACAAGTCACATAAAGGACAATCTGAAATTGTCAGATTGAATCAATCAAATGTAGAAGTGGAAGACAACTGTCCATCTAGGATCAATAACAAACCGTAATATCCCAACTATTTGGGTCATCTATGTGCATCTATTCCATCTTGTTAAATTAAGAACACCCAAATCTCTTTGTACATTCCTACAAAAATCCTTAGTTCTCGCTCTACCGCTCCTCATCCCACTAATTCTAATCAACTAATCTCATCTAATCACAACATCTACAGAGTCTATCTAATATATAATATATTTTTATAAATGCTTAAGATTAAAATAGTTAGAAATAAAAAAACTCTTTTAAAAATAATCAAATATGACCAAAAGAAACTTCTTCATGAGAACAATTTAACCAATTTAGCATAGTGGCCATAAGGATTAATGCACCCTTCATTTACTAGGAAATTTAAGTTCCACAACTTACAAGAAAAATGCAGCTTCGTTTGCATTATAACAGTAACACAAAATTAAGTACTCTTCCATCCTACAAACTAATTGACAAGCTATACCATCATCTTCAGTTATCATGGATTATATGTGTAGATTGGGAGACAACTTTTCTTATTAGCTAGGACTAGGTCATCGAGCAAGTATTATGGTTTGTCTATAATGTTACGCAGGGTTTCCAAAATTTATTGACCTTACTGTGATCTTTAGTGGTTTCATTTTGCCAATTTACTTCATATCTTCCTTTTTCTCTTTCTAATTTTCTTGATTTTCCATCATTTCTTTTTAAATTATTTTTCAGAAAGGACATGATTTAATCAATCTAATATATCTAATTTATGAGTCTTGATATGACTAGTATAACTCAGAATATTCAATATATGAAAACATAGAAATACAAACAAAATTTGGAATGGATAAGAAAAGCAATCATGTCACCAAAAACAAGCCCCAGATAATACAAATAGCCATATAAGGTGAATTAAAGTAACCAAAAACATGGTCAATATGCACAGATCATGCAATAAAAAGAAACTCAATTAGTGTCATTCTTGTATTAATACACTAAACTGAATGGCCTATATGGCAGTCCAAGGTTCAAAGAGAGCATGATTGCTCAATCTTCACAGTCTATGATCAGTAGATAGGGAACAGATGAATAAAATACAGATAAACATTTAGCTCAGGAATTTGGATATAAAGTTGAGCTAAAAAAAAAAGAACCATCATCTAGTTACCGAGTAGTAAAGACAGAAGAGACAGGCATTAAACGACTGTAAGAATATAACAGAAACATGGTTGGTCTTCAGGAAATAGAACTACAATTTAAAACTAGACATATGCATTAATTTGATCTAAATTGTCTTACCTCAGTAAGCTTATTAGACATGCTTAGTCCTATAGAACTATCAATACATATTTAAGTCAGAAACCAAAATATGCATGTATCATAAAGTACAATTTACACTACCAGCTACAATTGAAATTTGTCAATATAAGTCCTTGTCTTATTGGTAAGACAGACAAAGGAATACCATACTAAGAACCGGCAGACAGGATGTGCCACATAATGCTAGCAATCTAATAACACATTCAGATCTTAAGAAACAGAGGGAGCTGATACCTGGTTCATAACAACTTTTGCCAACTTACGGAACTCCTTCTTCATGACTGATCTGTGATATAAGCTACCAGGCTTGTTCTGCTTCTTTGTCTTAGTTGTCGCAATTGCTACGGACAGGTCCTTCCCTCCAGCCTGAATGGTCACTGTCTTCTTGTTTGCCAACCCTGTGATTTTTCATTAGATATATGAACACATCAAAATGTAAATGCAGCTTAGATACTTAAAAAGAATGGAACAAAAATAAAACCAAGGACTAATTTCCCACCGGAGTGCTTGTAGGAATTGACATTATAGAGATTGTTTGGCTCCTTGCTAAACTGCACCATGGCAGTATCGTTACCGAATTGCTTCACAAGGAACGCATTGTTCTTCTTCACAATCTCCCAAATGAGTGGGCCAGGGACGGTGGCCATCAGTGCTGCAAGGCATAAAAAGTCAAAAAATTAAAGGAAATAAAAGGAACTATGACATCAACAATCGAAACTGAGAGGCCAATCCACTCAAGTAGAACAAATCCTTTAATCAAACAAACAATGATGTCAGAAACCAATAACAATTAGATTAGTTCTTAAGAAAGAAAGAAATAACATCACAGACCAGCAAATCACATATACTAAGAAAGCATAGTTTATCCCATGCCATTGTCAACGGATAAAGTGCGGGGAAAACGACTAAAGATGTTAACTTGTACCATCAACCGATCAAAAGGAAACGAATACCAAAACGTAGACAACAAATGAAGATCAGAGATCCTAATATATACCTAAAAATCACCTAAAATGATCACCAGATACACAAAATAAATGAAGATATAAAGAGAATCTTTCAGTGGAAATGACCAAAATGATAGAAACAATCGCTCGAGAACAAATGCAAGTTCAAACCGCTAAAAAATACACATAAAAATAGCTAAGTAAAGAGAGTTTCAGATGCGAGCATTAGAACAGCGGTTACAGGGGCAAAAGGAGATCGAGGGTTCAAATCGAAATCGGAATCGGACGAACCAGACTGGATTTGGTGGTGGCGAAAGGAGTTCCGCTCGGTCGTTGCTATTCGCCTCAATCGCCGCCCTTGTTCGTAAACCCTAGTAGAACATTTTCTGGCGGTCAGCTGCGATCACCAAGCGGAATGACATAAATGGCCCGTAACGGTAGCACGTGGGGTAGGTCACAGATAGGTAACAGAAGGCTAAAATAGTAATTATGCGTTAAAAAATGTCTGGGTTCATGGACCAGTCCGCTTCCGTAGGCCTCCTCTCCCTTCTCTGGTGGGCCTCACTCCCGCGGCCCAGCAAAGAAACTTGAACGTTCTCTTGAACTGTATTTTTTTATTTTTTAAAAATTAAAAATTTATTAGATTATATCATGATTTTAAATTCTTCAAAATTATTAGATTATATGACGATTTTAACTTCTTTTTTTTTTGTTTATGTTTTAGAGTCTATAATCCGGTTGTATTTTGGTGTAGCGAAGCAACAATCCGTGGGATCCGAACTTTGCTTGTTTTCTTAAGATCGAGACGTGTACTCCAATGTGAACGGTACATTAGATCGTAGCAATTTATCACCGTCAGCTTGCTATTCTTGTTGTCTATCTTATTTGAGATCGGAGACAGCATGAAGGTGGATCCTTCACAGGAGGGTAAGCATTAGAACGGTGATTGATGACTTCTCAGCCCTTGACTTTGTTATGACAGCCCATCGTTAGCCACCTTGAACCGCCGCAGAACAAAGCTTACCTCTTCACTAGCAAGGTATTGGCAAGCAAGTCTCAGCTGCGCTACCAGACCGCAGGGTGAGTTCCATCTCTTGTTTCTCTTGGGCGTCAATAAAGCAAGGACGAGGTATTAACATTGCTCGGTCGCCTGCATGTACCTCTCTACTCTCTACTCTTCGCGCAACGGAATTTGGTCCTGCAGCAGCTAACGCGAAAGAGCAACGCGGCGACGTTTCACGAGGCAACGCATTCGGCCACCTGGAGGTTACGATACAATATAAGACGTCGTTCAGTTACAACCGCTAAACAACGATGACACCCTAAATTAATCACCGAATTCAAATCATAAAACCATCCCCAAATGTATTGAGGTATTAATTAACACTCGTTCCATGAGACCACTGCAAAATGCTACGAAGAGAAAAAAAATAAAGCTTCTCCTTTATTTCGGAAACACTAGAATCCCAATATCCTGCCTTCTCCGAGTCCAAGCTACAGCAACCTACAATCGGAACCAAAGCATAAAGAAACTGACATCAGCAGTGGCATATTACCAGACGATGACATAATGGGAACTGAAAAACTCTATTGAGATCCTCAAAGGAACCTGCTTACTGGTAGTTTAGGCAGACAGCCTGGCTCTCAACTCAGATGCCACCGCGTCAATGAACTCTTCAGTGTTCAGATACTGGGCACGGGTAAGACTGCAAATGTTTTGAAGTCATTAACGAGGGTGCTTGAGTTTACAAGGTGGAATTGAAAGGCACCGAGAAGGTCTGACAATACCTGGATCCATGGATGAGAAGGGCCAGATCTTTAGTCATTTTGCCAGATTCCACAGTTCCAACACAAGCCGCTTCCAATTTCTGGGTGAAATCAAGCAACCTCGTGTTGTCATCAAGCTTTGCCCTATCAAATCACCAAGGGTATTCAAGGCTTCAGCATGAACGTTTAAGATACCAACTAAAAGAGCTTCGTTCCCAGTAATTCATTTCAGTATGCAGAATACATTTATAAGCATCAGAAGTCATAATCATGGTTTAGAAATACAGAAGTTTTATGTCAAAGCTGAAATTTCCAACCATAGCTGCCAATTGGAAAGATGGCAGGAAGTCCCATACCTGTGAGCAAGCCCTCTGGACCAGGCAAAAATAGAGGCTATACTGTTTGTACTAGTTTCACCACCCTTTTGGTGAACACGATAATGACGGGTAACCGTTCCATGTGCAGCTTCCGCTTCAATGGTTTTCCCATCAGGGCACACCTAAAACACATGCCATTTTTTCACAAGCAAGTTAGCATCACTATCTGGAATTAACACAATAGGAAATAAAATAGTATTTGCAACACTATTCTTTTACTGGTACACTGCAAAAGCACATTCTAATATAGCATTTATTCGAGGAAATGCGCAACACTTTGTAGTAGCTGATCAAGATAGTTTATGATGAACCATGGCCTTTCTCTTAACAAAACAAGCTATCATTAACAAAAGAAGCAAGTCGCTGTATGACAAAAATGGCTGGTGATTTCTTGTCCTCTCAACATTATGGCATACAACCATAGACATAAAAGAATAAACATGTTCCACCAGATAAGTAGACTTTTCCGATTACCAAAATATTCTTAAGGTGAATCCTCGATAACTATTGACTCAACCATTCGTAAGCAAGGGGGCTCAATCTCCAGTTCACAAGTTAACACAATGGGGTTTTACTAGATGGAACTATGATATTCATAAGTTATGTTAATCTGAGATGAAAGATATAAATGAATTCATTTTCCAATTGAAGTACACTATTTTGTACAACTATACATACCAGCACTGATGTCATCAAACCAAGGGATCCAAAACCTGCAGAATACATAAAAGTTTATTTAATGGGAGAAGTTTGCCCTAACTTAGCATTCTGCAAGCATCAGCAACGACTGGACAAAAAGGCTTAAAATACTTCCCTTATAAAGGGACTGAGAAAAAGTTCCATTACAAATAAAATTAGTAAAACAGAGTTTACACCTTGAGCTAAGAAGTCACTCTGCACATCTCCATCATAGTTTTTGCAAGCCCATACATAACCACCTTCACTCTTTAGTGCATATGCAACCATATCGTCAATGAGACGATGTTCATACCTGTCAAATGAAAACACCATGAGATACACACAAAAGTTCAGAATAGGCAAACAATACTAAGTAGTTAAAAAAAAGCTAACCAGATTCCTGCAGCCTCAAACTTGGATTTCCATTCAGCTTCATAAACCTCTTGGAAAATATCCTTGAACCTGTGGGATGAGTGATATGCAAGAAGTTTTTGACAATTTGGTAAACACTCTGAACACATCGGGGTACTGTTACATTCAATTATATTGCTAAAATGACGTGAAGCATGCAACATATTATTTATACCTTCCATCATATTTCTTCAAAATGGTATTCTTGGTGCTCAGATAAAGGGGCCATTTTTTTTGGTAAGCAGTAGCCATAGAAGCATCCGCAAAGGCACGAATTGACTGTACACAATCACAAAATAAAAAAGGCATAACTATCACAGGTACAAGTGAGAATACTCCATGGATGAAAGAATTGAGTGGAAGTTCTAAACCTCATCAGTGTTGTACATTGCTATGGCAACTCCGCCTGCACCAGTGAAGTTGAACACCTCTAGTGCAACCTCCTCATCTTTTCCTTCTGAAAGTGATAAATAAGTAAGAAATCTTAGTAAACAATTGATAAATGAGGACTGAAGTACGTGGAAGAAAGTTGTATATTTTGACCATGCATGAAGTACCATCTCTCTTACCAAACACTAATTTGAGCTTTCCAGGCCCTTTGATAACTGTATCAGTTGCACGGTACTGATCACCAAAAGCGTGCCTTCCAATGCATATTGGTTTTGTCCATCCTGAGAAAGTAACTTATCAGACAGGCAGGAAAATTATGTTGCTAGCACAAATCTAAAATATGTTGATATTTTTATGTACCTGGAACAAGCCTTGGGACGTTTTTACAAATAATTGGCTCCCTAAATACTGTGCCTGCAAAGACAAAAGCATAATCTCATCGGTAATCATCAAGGCTTTGATAAATGACTCTGACGGACATGTGAGCTAACCATTCAAGATATTCCTGATTGTTCCATTAGGACTCTTCCACATGGATTTCAAGTTGAATTCCTTAACCCGAGCTTCATCTGCCATTATTCACATATATTAACATATGAACACGATATGTAAATTTATTGTTCAATAGTTTGATGTGTAGGATTCCTAGTGCATCTTTACCTGGAGTGATTGTTGCACATTTGATTGCCACATTATATCTGCAAACATAAAACAAATCAAAAGAGTATTGCTTATTGAAGACATCAATCAGCAATCAAGAAACCAGCCAATACCTACAGGCCAAGCATACACCCAACTGAACTTTAGAAATAAAAAGGTGTGGTTTTAGCTTTCTTCAATCATTTATTCCTCAAATATCAGATCAGCTTTCGACTTAATAATTATAAAAAGGAACAGTTTGTTAAATTTGAGTTGACTGAAAGAAGTCACTGATAGAGGCACACTGAATACAGTTTCTTTATGCTTTTGGGTGGGATAATTCAGCTACCCAAAAAACTGAAAAGTGATAAATCAAAGTTGATCCAAGGTAAACACAGCCCTGACAGATGCATATACATTAAATGAGAGTTCAGCCTATGATGTCAGCGGAATAATAAGGGTTCAAGCTTCGTAGAAAAGCCAAAGTACAAATATATCAAATTTACATCATTTTTCAGTCATTTATGTACAGACATCAGTAGAAAATCATTAGAAGTATAACAGGATATAATAGAGAAGGGGATGCCTACTTATGGGTAGCTTCTGCACTTTCTATTGTGACTTTATCATCTGTAGCATCACGATTAGGTAGGCCCAAGTCAAAGTATTTGATATCCAGGTCCACAAATGGAAAAATGAGCTGCATTATTGATCAAATCATTAGTACCGCATAAAATAATCTCAAGAACTCTTTAATGGTGCAACTTAAAAGGATATTGATAGAGAAAAGGTACAGCAAGCAAAATAGGCAAGAAAACAATCAGCACCTTTTCTTTAATTGATTTCCAAAAGACTCGAGTCATCTCATCCCCTGCCACAAAGGAATGGAACATATAGACAAATAAGTGATCTGGAGTTATATAAAAATATCTCAATCAACTGCAGTGTTGCCATCTTAGACAGGCATAAGATCCTTGTGACAGAGTTGCCAAAGGATAGTCTAAGAATATTGAGTAGTAATCTATTTGGAAAAGACTGCTTTTATTGCATAATGGATGTTCATCCAGATCATCTGGGAGTGAGATACAAGCATGAATATAAAAAAAAATCTAAAATCAACTACAGTGATGCTATCTTATAGGGTACAATATCCATGTGACAAAAAGTTGCCAAATGATTATACTCCAAAAAGATTGCAAATAAATTAATTAACAACATCTAATATAAGACTGCTACTCTATGGCATAATTAACATTCATGGAAGAACATATAATTAAAATGATAAACCGGCCAGAGATGCCAAAGAGACATAATTTTGTTGTGATAAAAGTACATGCAGATTTTACAGTATAAACCATAAAATTGTGTGGGTCTGTACTTTAGCACATTTATTCATAGTTGAGCACATCTGTCGCTAACAGCTAAGCTCATGGTCCAAGTTTCATATGCCAGCCTTTCCTTGATGAACAAAAGCTAGGAAGATTTAAGCGACAAAACTGTGGTTGACTTGTATTTGCTTGTTCCAGGTGAGAGAAATACTCTCTTCTTCCTATTTTAATTTGATTTGACTCCAATAGGGGATCATTATCCATACTAAGTTACATCATCTATAGAACTCACACCAACACTATTGAGCTTTATCTAAAGAAGCAGACCTTTCCAAGCAAAACCCTTGCTTTTACAATTGATCTCCTATCTGTTACTAAGCATTGAATTCCAATGGTTCCTGGGAATTACATTTCACAGAAAATGATATGGTCCAGAAAGGATTCCATGAATTTTCAACCTATGCAGCACCCATCTTTCACCATATTTGAAACTATTGCTCTAGATGGTTTGTACATGATTTTATCAATTTGTAATGCTTTTTTTTACTTAATTTGTTCCATTACAATAAATTGTGTAAAAAGACACTCTCGTAAGGACTCTAACCTGAGACCTATTAACTGCCGAACACTGCGCTAACAACCATAACGTCTCAACATAGACTGTCCATCGGAAGCGCACACTTCTTCACTTTATTTAGTCGGGCATGATCTTTTTATCTCCCTTCTGTTTCTTGGATGGTTCTAGTAAACCTTTATAACTAGATTTGTTGTCCTTATCCTGAATTCCCAAGCAAATAATGAACAGTTGAAAACGGTGCTGTAAAATAGTACGAGTATCATCACAACAGTTCAAAAGCCACTAATCAATACACAAGTGCTAATCGTTTTTCCTTGAAGCAAAGCAAGACGACAACAAACTCTGAGTCTCGAAAAAGACGAATTCCAGACTTCTAGTTAAGGCTAATCCACGAGCAACATCGAATCACCATAAATCTCACGGATCTTGAGAGGCAACAGTCACCCCAAGTGACCAGCTGAACGATCTACGAGATCAAACGTTCAAGTCGCATGGATCATCGCATGATGCGCAAGTGAATCCGCGACTACTAGGGAAAAATTCGCGGTAGGTGAGAACAACCATCGCGATCGCGCCACGAAGTCGCGGATCGAGGCACGACGATGGAAACAACTCTACAGAGAAGCATCGATAAGTCCGGAATGGGCCGGATCTAGGGATGCGGAAACCAACAAACATGGGAGAAGGAAGTCGATCGAGGGAGGTGGAATGGATCAGATACGAGGAGGAACAAACGGAGGGCCTCACCGTCCATCTCGACGACGGGGTTCGCGACCTTGATCTTCTCGAACGCCATTTTGTGGATGCGCAGGCGACGTTCGACCAATAAGATAAGCGAGCAGAGGAGGCTGTGAAGTGGATCGCAGGGAGAAAGAAAGAGGACCGGGGAAGGTGCCCTTATAAAGACGAAGAAACAGAAGGGAATCGCTTATCATACCCATTCGACGCTTACCCACTTTGGGCCCACAGAATAGCCCAATAACTACCCAGTTGCAAGGAAGGAAGCGGATCGGGTGAAGTTAGAGTGCGCAGGAAGAGTAGATCAAGTAAGCGCAAGAAGCGTAGTAGTTTTCGCCAATCTTTTCGAATTGGACAATACTGTCATTTTGTTGAATTCTCATGGTCGAATTGGAAATTAGAACACGAATCAAGCTGATCATGGTCCGAGTCGTCAATCCCAAAGCATATCAAACGGCTGATATTTAGGATAACAAACTTGGGAGTATATATAAATGGATTTATGATTCGAATAATTAAGTCACCGAGATATAATTAGAAATCATGCATGCAAGAAACAATGACATTAAATCAAATGATGTTTATTCAAACTCAAATTTTGAAGAAATAAAATAGACTAAAATTAAGTCTTTGAGGTTTCTGATTATCCAATCAAAATTTTCTCTTTTATGTGAGAGGAGACATTAAGAAGACATGAATATATTCGATCATTATTAATAACATTGATTTTTCTTATATATAGTTATCCACGCAAGATTTTTCTCACTGTCAACTGCGACAGAGACCTTCGCCGATTGGAAGAACAGCTACCTCACCTAACGCTGCCAACTCCATGACCACCACCACCGGCAGTTGCCGCAGAAGACAAATGCGAAGCTGTGTATTTTAGTAAGATCACATGATCCTTCGTTGACCGCCACCCATCTTGACTTGATTGCCCGCAGATCACCGCCGTCACCACCGTCGGTTCGATGCAGCGTTTGGCTCCCTACTTCATACTCCTTCGAGTCGCAATCACCATTGAAATGCGAGGAAGTGAGTAAAGCAAACTCTCCTCGGAGACGTTTCCCACTAACACAGCCTCTTTGGATAGGTTTCGCCGATCACATCATCGATGGCGTAACCCAATAAAATGCATGAGATTGGATGTGCATATGTCTCTCTCAATCATTTTAGAAGCCAAATAAGCAGTCACCACAAAAAGAAATAAATATATAAATATTTTTATATATAACCTTTGAAAATAAGAAAAGACGATTTAAAAAAAACCTTTTTTATTTTTTTATTTCTGAAGAAGCAATTTTCATATTTTTAATTTGATGTCCCATTAAATCTCTTATCTATAATTTTTTGATTTAATCCTCCATTTATTGGTGTGGGCGATTTATTGTTATATTTTTGAATAGTTTTATACTATTTTTATCACCTCAACAAAACAAAACATTACAAGTGTGTTTCCAAATATTATAATAGTAATATTTTTATCCTTATTTGGATCTTTTTAATCATAATCTATTAACGATACCTATTTGAAATCTTAGTTTAATATATCAATTGATTGCTATTATGTTTTTAGTCTATTTGACTATTTTATAATATGTTTAATAAATTTATGATTTTTTTGGAGGTAAAAAAAATGTTGTGAGTCATTTAAAAAATATTCTAAGTGACACAATATTTTTTTATTGTTCTTTTTTTAACACCGTTACGATACTTAATTTAAAGACTAATTTGATGATGTAATGGGTTTATAGGCGTCTATATGGGTCATTTTCAAATAGAATTATGTGATAGAAACAATATAAGACTATTCGAAAATATTGTAATAATAATATATTTTTCTCCCTGTTTGGGTTTTATTATTCTTAAACTGTTAAAGATGTTTTCTTGAATATTAGTTTGATATATCAAATGGTTTGTATTATATTTTTAGTCCATTTGGCTAATTCATAGTATTTCTCAGTATGCTCACAGTGTTTTTATAGTGGTAAAAATACTATAAATTTGTTTAAAAAATATTATAAATGGCATAATTTTTTTTATTTTTTTGTCCTTCTTCGTACATCATTATGATACATAATTTGATGATTAATTTTATAATATAGTTGATTTGTATGATATTATGAGTCTAATCATAATATCAAAATAATGTGATATTTTAATGGTACACCCTATAGACTAATCCATCAGTCTGGGCAAGAGTTGGTGTAGCGTCAAGGACATTAGTATTTATAAAGGGTTTAAAGGGAATCAAATAAAAAATATAAAAAAAATTATCTTAAAAAAATGTATAAGGTTTTTTAAAAATAATGTAATACGAAAAGGAGATTAGTATTTAGAATCGGAGCTTATTATTTAAAGCCCCCTTTATACTATTCACAATCCCTTTAAAAAATAATAAAATAGTATTTTATTATTCGTAACCCTTTTAATTTTATTTTTATCATTTTATTTTTTCTTTTTTTCTTCCCCTCAATCTGTACACCCTATTTGTAATCACCGATAATTTCTCCCTTAACATAAATTAATTATTATAAATGGTGTATTACTTTATTATTAATTTCTATATCTGTATACTATAATTAAGGAAATAATTAAATTTAGTTTCCTTAATCACATGGATAAGTTAAGAATTCTACTTATTAATTAATTTATTTCCTAATGAGTGATTTGATATTTAGAAAGTAAATAGTTTATATTATATTTTTGTGTGTGAACTATAAGAAATAAATATTATATTACTTTATTTGTGTGTGAAAGCAAAAGTAAAATAAATTAAAAATAAAAATTAAATTATTATTTACCTTTCGGGGAGATCTCATCTTCTCTTATATAAAGGGGCTACTCCTCTCTCATTCTCCACTAAGTCTAACAATGGGAGGATTGAGGAGTTGACTTCCCAAAGAGATGATATCGAGGAAGGGATAATCGAAACGACGTAGGATCCTTTCTTTTTAATTAGCTTTGATTTATATTTATGTTTTAATTTCGAAATTTCATGATTTATAAATAATAATAATTGATTTGTGATGTTAGAATAATTATTTGATTTAATTATTAAAATTCTTATTTTTTGATTAGCATAATAGTTCTAATTTATTTAATTAGATATATCTATATTTCAAGAATTATGTATGAATTTCTGTAATGTAATTAGTTTTAAATTTAAAATCATGAATTTAAAGTTTTAATTAATGGATTTGAGTCATTCTTTAATAAATTTTAAATATTAAAACATAATTTGATAAGTGGAGTTTAATTGGGGTTTGACTTGAGTCAAATTGATTGATCAGATCGAATCGACTCAGCTCATGTCGTCATGTATGATCTAGCTCATGTGATCAAGTACAACTTAGCCAATGTGACTCGGCATGACCCAACCTATGTGGCCGGGTAGGAGCCAGCCCATATGGCAAGGTACGGCCCAACCCATGTGGCTAGGTACGATTTAGTCCATGTAGCCATGTATGACCCAGCCCATGTGGTAATGTATGACCTAACCATGTGTTTAGGCATGAGCTAGCTCATGTGGCTAAGTATGATCCAATCTATGTGACCATGTATGACCCAACTTATATGGTAAGGTACAATCCAACTATGTGGCCAAGCATGGGCCATCTCATGCTGTTAGGTATGACTTGATCCATGTGGTCAGATACGACTCCAACTCATGTGTCTAGGATCAACTTAATCATGAATTTAAAGTTTTAATTAATGGATTTGAGTCATTCTTTAATAAATTTTAAATATTAAAACATAATTTGATAAGTGGAGTTTAATTGGGGTTTGACTTGAGTCAAATTGATTGATTAGATCGAATCGACTCAGCCCATGTGGTCATGTACGACCTAGCTCATGTGACCAAGTACAACCTAGCTCATGTGACTCGGCATGACCCAACCTATGTGGCTAGGTAGGAGACAGCCCATGTGGCAAGGTACAGCCCAACCCATGTGGTCAAGCATGACCCAACCCATGTGGCTAGGTACGATCTAGTCCATGTAGCCATGTATGACCCAGCCCATGTGGTAAGGTTTGACCCAACCATGTGGTTAGGCATGAGCCAACTCATGTGGTTAAGTATGATCCAATCCATATGGCCATGTATGACCCAACTTATATGGTAAGGTACAATCCAACTATGTGGCCAAGCATGGGCCATCTCATGCTGTTAGGTATGACTTGATCCATGTGGTCAGATACGACTCCAACTCATGTGTCTAGGATCAACTTATGAGCCAAGCATGACCTAGTTCAATGGTAAGGCTTAGCCCAACTTATAAGTGAGGCTTAGCATAGTCCATGAAGTTAAGCCTGCCCAGCTACGCGATTGGCATTAGACATATCATCGCTCCTTTTATATAGCCCGTCATACCTTAACTCAACCTAATACTTGGAACATGTATATGCAGTGTATGTGACTCGTTCAAAACTAAGGTGGGTTGGTTCGGTTTATATTAGCACTATACGACATAGTCCAGTGTAGCCATGTATGACCCAGCCCATGTGGTAATGTATGACCTAACCATGTGTTTAGGCATGAGCTAGCTCATGTGGCTAAGTATGATCCAATCTATGTGACCATGTATGACCCAACTTATATGGTAAGGTATGACCTAACTATGTGGCCAAGCATGGGTCATCTCATGCTGCTAGGTATGACTCGATCCATGTGGTCAGATACGACCCAAACTCATGTGTCTATGATTAACTTGTGAGCCAAGCATGGCTTAGTTCAATGGTAAGGCTTAACCCAACTTATAAGTGAGGCTTAGCATAGTTCATGAAGTTAAACCTGCCTGATCAATCAAATCTAAATTAAACCAGTTTAGGATGATTCCAGATCGCTTCTATAAGGATTTGAGGTTGGTTTCGTTAAGGAACAGGTATATGTAGTGTATGTGACCCGTCCAAGACTAAGGTGGGTTGGTTCGGTTTAGATTAGCACTATACGACATAGTCCAATTTCCTCCTTATTTGTTTGAGCTCATTAATTGAGTAAATCAGACAGGTTTATGATGAATTTAAATGTTTTATTTGAAGATGTCATTTGAAAATGATTATCGGTTTTCTATTTTATTATGTTTATGATATTGATATGATAAGTATCATGTAATAAATGTAACTATACTAGTAGTTCACATTGGGAGTTCACATTGGGAGTGCAACCTGTGAAAGGAGCTATGGGCCCATCACAGTGCGGAGTCACTAATGAACATAGTTTAGCATATTTACATCAAGTATCGTCTCTCATAATATTTAATCATATTGATTTCTTGATGTATGTGTGAGTGAATATATGAGTGTAATGAATGATCATGGATGTTTTTGTATCCCTGCCGAGGGCAGGTATGACGATTCTCTTTGGGGATTAGTAGGCCGTCAGACGTGATGGTTAGACGGTTCCTCCATCCGCTGTTGGGAGGAACGTGTCCCCACTTGGGCGGTTGAGGGAAGGGATACCACTCCATCCGCTGTTGGGAGGAATCCATCCCATGGAATATGCCTCTTCATTCGCTGTTGGAAGAGTGCACCATCGGGTGATGCATGATTTTGTTTATTATATAAGAAATTATCATCATTTTTCCGATGTTTTATGTATCTCTATCGAGGGTAGGGCGATTCCCTTCGGGGATTAGCGGACCGTCAAATGTGATGGTTAGACGGGGTTGAGGGATACCACTCCATCCATTGTTGGGAGTGCGATATGGATTATCTCAATCCACTGTTGGGAGGAATCCATCCCATGGAATATGCCTCTTCATCTGCTATCGGAAGAGTGCACCATCAGGTGATATACGCCTTTATTATTATGTATGTGTTGCATGTGGCTGATGCATGATTTTGTTTATTATATAAGAAATTGTCATCATTTTTCTGATGCATAAGTTTTATGATGAATTGATATATTTTCTTATTGAATTATTGATATTTGTTTATATTTCATGAATATTGAAGATTATTTTTATGATTTTTCTGAGGTTCCTACTAGCATGTGTGGTTGCTGATGTGTTTTTATTTTATATTTATTTTTAGAGTAATCTACTACTGTGTAATAGATCTAAAGTTTGGATGGAAGAGACTTGTGACCCTACAAAGAAGATATTATCATTTTTCTAGTTAATAGAATATTTACTACTGTAAATTATGGATAATAAAATACTAATTTATTATTATTTTTATAAATCTGGGGATGTGACACTATTATCTCTGTCCGTCATCTATGTATTTCATTAGGCAATTTGCAAATACTTAAAACATGATTCTTTTGAGTTAATATAATTTAGGTAGAAGATAATATCTTTTGAGCTACCATGGAATATACATAACTTTAAAAATATTAAATCACCATAATAAATATTAAAAACTATTTCTCACATTCTTTTTTCTTTAAGATATCCGGTTCATCTCATTTTATCTTTTTTTTTATTATTTTATATCGTTTCCAAGTATTAATATAAGGAGGAGAAGAAAAAAGTAAAAAAAAGAAAATGGGTTGTAGTTGGGAAGTGAAAAAAAATTTAAAATTAAATTATGAATTGAGCACATAAATGGTTATTCTGGATATTCAAAGTTATTGACATGGGATTGCAAATAACAAAATGGGTTGTAAATTGTAATTTATTATATGACCCACTCTTTATTATTTACAAACATATTTTTTAATTTTTAATATTTTTATAAAAAAATATATTTTTTATAAATAGATATAAATATCATATTCACTTTCCTCATCCTCCTTTTATTCCTCTACTTTATTGTTTTTTCTTCTTTTTCATCTCTTAGTTTTCATCATCTCTTTCGAACAGAGCACCACGAACAAATTGAAAAGTATCAAATGACGTGGGAGTGCAAGCTAAGAGATAATAATTGAAGCACATGTTGAGGGAGATGGAGGATGCGTAAGCAAAAATAAATAAATAAATAAATAAAAATTAGTATGATCGTAAGTAATAAAATATTATTTTATTATTTTTTAAATAATAAATAATAAGAAGCTTGTTAATAACAAAAAGTGCCTCTAAATAATAAACTCGCTATGAAAACCTCTCCAATTTTTTATATAATAGATAGAATTAAATATTTAAATTTTTTTATATGTATCAGTCCCACTATAATCCGTGCAATAAATGTTATATATATCATTTTTAATTACGCCCACCGGCAAATTTATAACATTTATCAATTATTTGATTTTTATTTTTAAATTTAGGTTTAAATTCAATAAAAATAAATATAAAAATTAACAATATAAGAGAGATACTTATGCAATATTTTTTAACGCTGTTATGATGTTGTTTCAATCATCCACGGGTGGAGACTAACTCCAATGATATATATATATATATACAAAATGGGAAATGTACTGGTTACCCAAATGGGCCATAAGGAGGCCGTAAAAGAGGGAGAAGCACAGGTCCATCAGGGAATCCCGCATCGTTCAGAGATGCGATCGTGACCGTCCCATTAACTGATCCTACTTCCGTAGCTCGTCTATTTAAATCACTCCCCTCCCTGTGAAACGACTAGGGTTTCTCGCTGTTGCGTTGGGCCGCTCTCTCTCTCTCGCACCGTCTCGTGTCGAACTACTCTCGTCGGCGGAAATGGTGAAGGGGCGACAGGGCGAGCGCGTCAGGTCCGATTTAAACCCCTATCCCATACCCTTGTCCTCAATTCATGACCATCCTGTTCTCTCTATCTTTCCTCAACTTCTTCTCATCATTACAAAGTATTTGTTCGTTTGATTTCTATTTTAGGTTGTACGTTCGTGGGACAATCCTTGGATACAAGAGGTAGGTCAAGACCGTCGCAGGATTTGGTTTAATTTTTCGATTTCTGTAGACTCTTGTATTTTTTGACGAGGGGTGGATGCATCAGGTCGAAGTCGAACCAGTACGAGAACACCTCGTTGGTTCAGATCGAGGGTGTGAACACGAAGGAAGAGATCGCCTGGTACTGCGGCAAGAGGATGGCGTACATATACAAGGCGAAGACGAAGACCAAGGGGACGCGGTACCGGTGCATATGGGGCAAGGTCTGCCGCCCCCACGGGAACAGTGGAGTGATTCGCGCCAAGTTCAAGTCCAACCTGCCGCCTAAATCCATGGTCAGGCTGACTTCTCGTATCGATTGTAGCTTTAATGGTCGCACTTTTCCTTAACGTTTGCATTGCTTTTATATTTGTAGGGTGGAAAGGTCAGGGTTTTCATGTACCCCAGCAACATATGAGGTGAGCTTCTATTGCCATTTGTATTCGAAAATGTAAATTGTAGAATTGTACTTGTTTTTGTTGAGCATCTTTTCATCTGCAACTATCTCTTGAAGTCATCTTTTTTACTTATGAGCATAAAACATTAGAAATAGCTTAGGGTTTTAAACAAATCCTCATGTTATACTGCAGCAACTCCTGTAGTGGTTTAGAGATATTTGTTTGTTGACATAGTATCTTTTACTGCTGGTTTCTTCATGCTTAGAATGAATTATACATTATTAAAAATGTTTGTACTACTAGCATACAACAACAATAATAATAAAGCTGTAAGTCCCAATTATTTGGAGTCGACTACATGGATTTTTTTACCATCATTGAGATCTATATAAAGTTATATGTTTAGTTAAAGTTCAAAGTACTTAAATATTTATTTATAATTTTAAAAAAATATTTTTAATTTTTTTATCTCTTCTCGTTCCACTAATAATTAATTGTTTCATCTCTTTCGACTATCGCATTCAGAGTTCTCCTCAGCATATGTCCATATCATCTTAAATAATTTTCTTTTATCGAAGTGATATCTAGTTGTTCGCGAATATACGTAATTCTTTTCCTATCTTTTCCAGTAACTCCACATATTCATCTTAACATTCTCATCTCGATAATACAAATTTTTTATAGATATTATTTCTTAACTAGTTCAATACTCATATCTATAAAGCATTGTTGGTTTCAAAACTATAATATAAAATTTTTCTTTTAATTTCAATAGTATTCGATGATCATACAAGGCTCTTGATGTCCTTCGTTTTTTTAACCATTCTAGTTTTACTCTATGAATAATATTTTCATCAATCTTTCCATCTTGTTGAATAATTGATCAAAGATACCTAAAGCTTTTACTTAAAGGGACGTCTTGTTCATCCAATTTAATTATATTCTCTTGTTTATTTTTATACACACTAAAATTACATTTTGTAAATTCAATTTTAGTCTTACTTAATCTAAAATCTTTAGTTTTCAAGGCTTGTATCCATAACTCAAGTTTATAATTAATTCCTCTTAGTATCTCATCAATTAAGACAAAATCATCAACAAATAACATATATGAAGGAGGTTTATCATGTAAGTGGCTAGTAAGTTCATCCATTATCAATGTGAAAAGGTAGGGATTTAATGTAGATCCTTATTTTGATCCTATGCTAATAGGAAACTCACTAGACACACACCTTATAGTTTTAACACTAGTAGCCACATTATTATATATATATTTAATAATATCAATATAATTAGTGGATATATATATATATTTTAAAACCATCATAATAAATCTATAAGAATTCTATCATAGGCTTTCTCTAAGTCAAGAAAAGCTATATAGAAATCTTTTTTTTTCCCTATACTTTCTCTGTTCATTAGACATCCTTACGAATCTCATGATTTTATTAAATAAGCTAGTTAACCAAACTATTCCCTATTCATTAGACATACTTTCTCTTTTCTTAATCTTGTTATCATTAACAAGTATTTGTTGATCTTTGTTTTTAATGCATCTAATATTATCTAAATCTTTACTCTTTATTTTCCTAGTTTTAACAATTTGATATATATCTTTTTCATAATCTTTAGTTCCTATTTATTATAAAAATTATCATAAGCTTTATATCTTGTCATACTAATAGCTTTTTTAGCCACTTTTTTAGATTCTTTATATATTTTAAATTTTTTTCTTATTTTACAATTTTACCAATTTTTAAAACATGATTATTAATAAAAATTATTTTTTGAACTTTATCGCACCACCATCAACTCTCTCTTGGAGTTGCACCTCTACGTTTAGTTTCACCAAGAATCTCCTTTGTTAAGCTCCTAATTTTATTAATTATTGTAGTTTAAATAATATTAATATTATCCTCATCTAAGTTCCAAGGCGCCTCCCTTTCCATCTTATTCTTATTTTTAGAAGTGTTTACATTATCATCTTTAATATTCTATCGTCTAGTCTTAATAATTCTTTTCTATTTTTTTCTTCTTTTATTTCTATAGTAAATATCTGATACCATCAACCTATGTTGATTTGTCAAACTTTTGCTAGGTATAACTTGGGGGTGACATCACATGCGCAGCGTTGTAGGTAGTCTTTTGTAATCATCTAAGGCATTCCTTGAATGATATCATCTAAGGCTTTCCAAAATTCTCTTTTGGTTTGATCATCTAATCTGACTTTTCTAGTATACTAAGTTTTAAATCCAGTCTATCAATCTCTTTATATTTTTTCCTTGTCTATTTAGTCTCTTGTAAGCAAATAATATTTATTTTTCTTCTGATCATAGTGTCTACTAATTTTAGTACTTTCTCTAAAAGTGTTTCTATATTCCAAGTTGTTGACCTAACCCTTTGTTCTTGGACTAGCTTCCTTATCCCCATTTGTCCAAAATAATGAGAGAATCCTTGTCTATTTGGCACCACATCCGGGCGTTGATGTGATGGGCTGCATACGGACGACCTCCTAGCCCAATGTTTGCAATTTGGGACACCTAGGTGGTGAATGTGTTTTGCATCACTTTCGGGCGATGACTTAGATTTATACTGAAATCGTTTGCGATCCATATTCATGAGATCTAACATAGTTTTACATTGGTTGTCAGTGACCTAACGCAATCCTCTACCTTTTTCATTTGGGCTTGCGACTGGTATTGGCCATATATATATATATATATATATATATAATGTTGTACAAAAGAAAGATGAAGTACACACTTGATGGTGCATGACAACCAACAATGAGTGATACCTTATCCTGAATCAAAACCTGCAATGTCAAGTAAAAAATCTCACCTTAGAATTGAAGTTATTAGCATGATGCAGGTTTTTCTGTTTCTTGAGATGGGAAAAGAAGACATCTAGAAACTTAAATGGAGCAAACAGTTATGACCTACAACTTATTAGAAGAAGGTTTGCAATATACATACACCACATTAACATTTTGGATGAAAATTATTGGCAATGTTTAAAATAATAAACTGATTAGTGGATTTTCTGTCACTGGCATGTTTGCCGCAATCTTTTATATGTGATTGAATGCTTTATCTGAAATAAAAAATCAAAATGTGTTTTATAATTGGAGGTTAACCAAAGAACATGTTTGATTTCCTAATGTGACATGTATTATTTAAGTGGAAAGATGATAAGTTGGCCAGAAAGGTGATTGATTGAAATTTGGACAAACTGCTGGTGTTGGTACCTAAATGTTGTTGACACATACCTTCAGCTGTCTTCAGCTGGTTTTTTTTTTTTGTTCAAGTTGGAAAATGACAATGATTTCTTCTTCATTCCGCTTCTTACATCATATACTGCATGCAAGTATAATTTATGATTAAAAAATGTTCCTCAGTTACCTAGAGCTATATGTATTAACTGAAAATGATACTTTGAATGTCCCTTCAAGAATCCATCCAAAAGCTCAAAGTACTAAGAGCATTAAGCAAATTGATGATGTCTTGTGTCATGACATCATCAATTTGATTTTGGCCTAGTGAAATACATATCTATTTGACATATTAGGACCAGCTTGTATGATTTAATTGTATATTTTGATGATTTAATGGATGTCATGGCATGACTTAAAAATGGACCAGCTAACGTAGCTGTGAGTAATTTGATGCAAGCCATGACCTTTTTTTCCCCTGAGATGCAAGCCATGACTTACAAAGTAAAACTACTCTATGAGCCAGTAACCAAGCTATATTGCATACCTCATGTTCAAACTTATGATGACCTAGAATGTTCCATGTTTCAGTATTATAGTTGTTAATATTGGTGCTGATCAGGAATATATTTCTTCAAATTTGTCAGAAAATCATTAAAATTAAGTGCTCAACAATATCGCTCTGTAAATATCGAATATTAATCGTGAACCGAAGGTAGATGTGTGCCCTAAGTTCAGGATACAAGAGTTGCTGAAAGTTATTATTCATGCACAAGGTAACATGGGTGCAGGAATGTACAGGTGTGTCTGTTATGGAAATGTTGAAAGTATCATTGTAGAGTTTTATCATTTATGCTCATTTTGAACTTTTGAGTTAGTAGTAGTGTCTTTTCTGTTTATGATGTGTTGTTAATTCAGATGGTATTATTACCTCTTCATCTGCATATCTTGGTTAAATTCTGTTTCTTTTTCTTTGGAGAGCTGTACTGGAAAATGAGGGGAGTAATATTCTAATGTTGACTTTTGAAGTGCATGTATAACACCTGCTTTTGTCTTCCTTGATTAGGTGAATTGGTGCAATAGAGCAGATGTTTTCTGGCAGCTGTAGCTGGGATTTTTTAGTGGGACCGGAGGAAAAAGTGTATTCCAAGTTGGTGTTGCAGTTATTTAAGTTTTGATTATTTTCTATTTATGTGTTCTTTCTTTTTGGGGAACTTGGACACTTTACTATTTGAAAAATCTATTTTCCAAATATGGATGATTAATTTTTATAAATCTCTGGAATGCCTTAATGAATGTCGTTGTCAAGGATAGCTAGCATTAACTAATTGCAAAAGAAGTTATTTATTCCTTTTTCTCACTGTTAACATTACACTGAAGTCATGTGCTTTCGTTCTTTTTGATGCTCCCCTGTCGAGTCTCAGTCACTCCTAGATGTATTAATGTATTGCAAGTGTGGCATGTGGTATTATTATATATAGATGCTCTCCTGTCGAGTCTCAGCCAACTTCCTCTGTTTCTGGTGCGTCCAAAGTCATCCTTTTTCTGTGGTGCTCTTGTCGCCTCTCTCTCTCTCTCTCTGATAAATGAGAAGAGGAGAAGAAGGCTTGGCAGCAAGATTCGGTTGGCGTGGATGATACGCTCGATTCGACTCCATTTTGGGCATGTGGTTTTGAGGGCAACTCCCTCTCTGACAGGAAGCGAAAGGACGGGCGCTGTACTTTTCTTGTAGCCGGGGAGATCGCATCACGTTGAATGCGAGAGAGCAACGTTACATGGTGCTGACACGACAAAAATTTGACATGGACAGGAAGAAAAAAATGAGCCGATGCATC
Source organism: Musa itinerans (assembly GCA_001649415.1). Taxonomy (NCBI): domain Eukaryota; kingdom Viridiplantae; phylum Streptophyta; class Magnoliopsida; order Zingiberales; family Musaceae; genus Musa; species Musa itinerans. Next base: position 8,099 of record LVTN01000921.1, on the reverse strand, counting down.
ATAACACTATTTATTGGCATAAATTGAAATCGAGAGAATCGAATTCTGGGTTTGACAATAAGTACTTGGTTCTAATAAAATGGACTAGTCGTAATGTAGAGACTACATGTAGAGAACTCTTGTTCTCTAGGACTAACTTCACTTTGGATCTTACTAAATTATATATCGAAAGGACTGAATCGGAATAATGATCTTCTATTGCCATCTCAGTAATTACCACATTTTTTATTCTTCGATTTCTCCTTCATTAAAACTTGGTATGGTATGACTTTTCAGTAGCCCTTTATGATTTTGCATGCAAATAGTGTATGCCAATTATTGCTTTGACATTATTACACACTGCATTTATTTCGATGAAACCTTCCTTTCCATCTCATTAAATTCCTTGGAATGAAAGCATCTTGATGTGATTTCAACCGCACACGACTTTGCCTTAGCCCGGCTCTATCTCTACGACTCTCCCCATGGGAGATCGACAACCTTGCTAGTTTGATGTGTTGTAAGCCCTAATCCACCCTAAAACCATAGAAAATAATAATAATAATAATAATAATAGTAAATTCAAAGAAATTAAAGAGTCTTATTTCTGAATTCACATATTTATCGCATGGTTGGTAAATAGATATAACATAATTCAACGAAGTAAAATACACAAACAAAAAACTAATTTGCATGCCTATCAAAATTAGTTTGCTACTTGATAGGGAAATGTTCCCTACCCCAATTTCATGCTATGTCTCTATTAATGTTATTGTTTTCAAATTACTATTATTCTCTATCCTTTTTTCTTTATTTTTGTCTATTCATCCCATTTTATATCCTTTTTTCAAAGGAATAAAACAATCGATTACAACTTATGTGCTAATAATCGATCACCCATCGCAATCCACCATATATCAACTGAATACTACAAATTTCCGGTCCTCTTTATTTTCCTTCTTATATTTTTGTAAATTATATGTGCTAACACATGGATTAACTTGCAAATAAATATATTTATCTATTGTTTATTGTTATTGTCGTTTTATGATCTTCTTTACGTTATATATATATATTTTATTTTTATTAATTACATATGCAAATCTTATTATTATTATTATTATTATTATTATTATTATTATTATTATTATTATTATTATTATATGGATTAAGTCTATGTTTGATGATGGTGATACACACAGGGTCAGAGTCAAAATGGCTATTTTGTGGACCCCACACATAAGAAAAAGTCAGCGATCGGCTCCCTGAGACATCAGAGTCAGAGTCAGGGTCAAAATGGAGAAAAAAAAAAAGTCAGCGATCGGCTTCGATTTCTCATGAGAAAACAGAGTCAAAGAGTCAAAATGGCTATTTTGTGGACCCCACACATAAGAAAAAGTCAGCGATCGGCTCCCTGAGACATCAGAGTCAGAGTCAGGGTCAAAATGGAGAAAAAAAAAAAGTCAGCGATCGGCTTCGATTTCTCATGAGAAAACAGAGTCAAAGAGTCAAAATGGCTATTTTGTGGACCCCACACATAAGAAAAAGTCAGCGATCGGCTCCCTGAGACATCAGAGTCAGAGTCAGGGTCAAAATGGAGAAAAAAAAAAAGTCAGCGATCGGCTTCGATTTCTCATGAGAAAACAGAGTCAAAGAGTCAAAATGGCTATTTTGTGGACCCCACAGGTACAAGCAAAAGTCAGAGGTCGGCGCCTACATCTCACGGGACATGGAGGGGAAGTCACAAAGGTGATGGGCTCCATCGACCGGATCCATGTACGACTTTGGAGTCGAAGCTTCATGGCGGCCATCTTATTTCTCCAAACCATCATTAGGAAACGAGTCAGAGTATGAAAGCAAGACAAAAAAGGAGGAGGAAGAAAGAGAAGAAGAACAAATGTCAATCTCGATCAACATCCAATTGCATTCAAAATGTCAACGGAAGCGAGCCCAAAGCCGGGCTTCCTTCACATTAGTTCTTAGAGCTACACTTGATCGAGGAATAAAACCGAAGACAGAAACATGTTAATTTGGCTCGGACTCTCAAATGCTTGACATATCATTATTATGTCATAGAACAACAACTCGACTTGCTTTTATGGCCAGAGAAGTCTCGTGGCTGTGGTTCTTCCTTCGTATCACTTGCATCTTGTCAACCTTTTTGTCTCTGCACTGCAAAAGCCACCAAGAATCTTCCTCATGTCCATCAATTCTCTTACTTCATATCTGAAATGGCACACTGATGCTTATCAAGGACACGGCATAAGCTGCAAATTTTGATACTTTTGACTGATGAACTACGTCTATGGAAGAAGAATGTGTTTCAGCATTACTAGAATGATGAGCTGCAGATGACCCATTCCTTTTCATAACAATGGAGATGGGCATCACCTGTTGAGGTTAACAATCTTAGCATCCTAAAGTGTGGGAGTACTTGATGAGAATGTTCTTTCGAGCAGTACTTCCTTTGGACAAATCATTCGTGTAATTCTAATGGAGTGCTATGTATAAAGATCAAATCTTTATACATAGCACTTTAACAGTGATTCATGAGGTCCCATATTCGACCATTTAATCCTACAATTTCCTCAACAAGAAATGGCTCGAGACATATCACAGCATTGTCATGAAGATGAGGGATGATAACTGGTTGAACAGAGACTCTACTCAGCTTAGCAGATGAAGCATGAAGTCTAAGATGATAAATGAGCAGTTGGGTAGCAGATGGAGAGTTGATAGAAGGATGCTGCAAATATTCTATGGAACAAATATAACCAAACAAATGTGTTGTTTCTTTCCTTGTAAATGCAGCACAATCTACAACCTATTTAGTGATTTTGGATTATGATGTTAGCAGACTACCAAGTCAAAAGTCACAAGAAGTAGCAATGTGTTCATAAAGCCATATCATGCTTGACCATTTCTTTGAAAACCTTACCACACACTTGTTGCCAGTTGGCAATATTCTTGACCAAACCTATTAAATGACCAAATGTACTTTCAAGGAGTAGTCTTCTATCAATAATATTTTCTAGATGAAACCTAATGCCCATGACTACCATTGACATTCTTATTTCTGGAAGAAATGCTTAAATAGTTTGGTGTACTTACTTATTCTTGAAGAAAGAAAGAAAGAAAGAAAGCAGAATAAATTATGTTGAGAGTATCAAAGCAGAGGCAGCAAAGTTCAAAAGAATGTACACCCTAACAAAGTCAGTAACTGATAATTTCCTAACAATGTAACTTGTTGTCATCAAGAAATTATTTTGCTGTGTAAATGATTAAGAACAGGTCTTCTATGTCAAGCAGAGGGAAATAAATCATTGAGAATTATATGGAGATATACATTATATATGGAGATGCTAATGTCAGAGAAGATAATGATTGGGGTCTTATCTAATTATGGTGGCACTCTCATACATGTGTCCTCTTTCTGTTCAGTGGTACTTATGGCTTCAGACTCTCAAACCAGGTCCCTGTCAAAGACCCACAACTCAATACCCCTCAAAAGGTACCAAGTGTCAGTCATGTACTTGTAATTTAGTTTGCTACTTCAATAACTATAAGAACTGACTTGATGTGGGAATGGCTTGACCTCTCTCCTCTCTATCTGTAGAGATAATAAGATGTACTCTAAATCATCTTTGTCTACAAATCCTGGACTCTTTGCAAAACTAGCACAATGACATCTCCCATCCCACCACTACTTCTGTTGCTTCTTTACAGTACTCCAACACTGCATATAACCAAAGCCTTGTCTTTGCACACCTTATATTTTGCAAAACCCCAATAATGCAGCCCTCTTTATTCTCAAACACATGCTTTCTCTCTGTATTTCTCTACATTTCTCTACAATGGGTAACATTTACAAGCTTAAGAGTCAGCTAAATCTAACATTAGATTCATGATTTAGAGAAATCAAGAGTGGTATCTTGATAGAATAATGCTTCAGAGATTCTTCTGCCCTTCTCTCATCCATCAAAGTTCATTCTAATGGGATCATCCAGTGGAGCCTAAGCTAAGGCCAAGCTACACAATTTAAAGCATGGCAACATGAAAAGCTGGGCTCATAAATGCCAAAAAGTTGGCTTTTGGCCTCCAATGCTTCTCCTGTGGCACACAAAGGGTAAAGCTTTGAGTGGGTCTTGTTCTCACATAAGATTGTCCCACTGTGGGACCCAGGTGAGCCTCCAATCCAATCATCCTCTGTTCCCAAAGATAAGGAGACCTTCTTCTCCATTATCTCCCCAGAAGCAGAGAATTAGGAGCAACAATTGAGAGCTCTCTGCTTATAAATACCCACCTCCTGTTCTTCCCACACCAGCATCCACAGCAACATAAATCTCCTCTCTTTCTCTCTCTCTCTCTCTTCCTCATCTTCTACAGAATCCCACAGTAGTCTAATTCCCCTGTTTCATCACCATTCCAACTCCACAAGTCCACAGTGCTCCAATTCCCCTGTTTCTTCCGTATTGCAACTCCACTTGCATTCTCTTAGGTCTAATTTCATATCATTTCCCACAATTCTTGAAAGAAGAAGACGAAGAAGAAGAAAAGCCACTTACTTGGAGACTGGGGAGACAAAGAAACCCTGGAATCATGGTCGGAACGCTGGAAAACATACAGCTGACGTCATTTCCCGGCAAGATCAGCGCTGCCTTATCGGAGATCCTCCTCTCTGGCACGAACGCGCTCGACTCCATCTTCTCCCACCTCCCGCCGCCGCTCCCTGCTGCCCGGTACCCGGTCGCCGCGCCCCTTGTCTCCGCCGTCTACCTCCGCCAGACGGAGCTGCTGCGGCGGCTCAGCACCCGGCGTTACGGCAGGGTTGCCTCGTCGCCGTACCACAACTCAGCCGCGGCGGAGAACGGAAAGAAGAAGCTCTACCGGGGGGTGCGGCAGCGGCAGCGGGGGAAGTGGGTGGCGGAGATCCGGCTGCCCCAGAACCGGATGCGGATCTGGCTCGGCACCTACGACTCCCCGGAGTCGGCGGCGTACGCGTACGACCGGGCGGCGTACAAGCTCCGCGGCGAGTACGCGCGCCTCAACTTCCCGGCCCTGCGGGACGCCGGGGACTGCCCCGAGCGGTTCAGGTCACTGCGGTCCGCCGTCGACTCCAAAATCCAGGCCATCTGCCAGCGCCTCGGGCGGCGCCGTGCGGCGAAGCGATCGGCGAAGGCTGCCGGCGAGAAGGCGAGGTCAGCCAAGGCGGCTGCGAAGGCCGTGAAGGACGCCGAGGCGGGCGCGTCGCAAACGTCATCGTTAACGTCGTCGTCGGCGTGCGAAATGGACGGTGTGTGTTCGCTGGCCCGGATGCCATCCTACGATCCAGAATTAATTTGGGAAGTGCTCACTAATTAATAAGTTAAAGAATTTTTTTTATTATCAATAACTTAATAATTAATGAGATCATCATAAAAGATTTGGATCGAATTAGCAATGAGCTCAATTTATATTAATCTCTAACAGTTAGTTGAAGGTTTTTTTTTTCCAACATCAATTTAATCATCATTAATTAATTTGAATCGATTAATGACTTAAATTTGGTTAGATTAATAATTTTAAATTAAAATCGGCTCGATTCGATTCGATTCAAATTGGTTAATCGAATTAAAAAATAATATTTCTCAAACTAATATCCTTTAAAATCAAACTATCGATGAATCAATCCTGATAGTTGTGCTCCTCTGCTACCAAAATTGTTATGCTGCAAATGGTATGTGGAGAACAGTGTTGTTCTTCATTAGCATCACAACAGGGGAATGAAAGCTACCAAAATGTTTATGCTGCAAATGCTGCCAAAATGTGTTCCTTAAACCACTCTGGATGTTGTCTTTAGCTCTTCATTTAGCATGAAGACTTCACACACAAACATCAACCATTCAACCCACCAGCTTTCACTTGCTCAATCCTTCTTTTACAGTCATTTCATGGTCAGAGACTCTGCTGTTGTGATGCTTTGTTAGCTCACCTCTTTCACTTGTTCTACTCCATCATTTATCACCACACTGAGCATCAAGTTTCAGGTCATGCTGTGCTACTTATCCCTGTTAGATTATTGTGCTTTTTGCTCTTCCTTCAGCTTCTTATCTTCACACACAAAGATCAAACCATCACCTTTTTCTACTTTCTCAAACATTTTTACATCATCTCAGGACTTCATTAACCACCACCACCTTAAGCTCTGTTGTTTTCTCTTAATTTTTTTTGTTTTTTCTTCTCTTCCTTCAAAGATCAAACCATTACCTTTTCCTACTTTCTCAGTCATTAACTGCTCTGATTTGGTATCACACCACCATATGTTCTACTGTTTTCCCTGACCTGAGTGGAAGAGCATCAGATTTCAGGTTATGTTTGTGTTACTTATCCTCTTATATTTCTTGGTTTTTTTATCTTTATATGAAACTTGACACACAAAGATCAAACCACCTACCTGTTTTTCTTAGTCTTTCTTGATCATTTTCAGTCATAAAATCTTGCTAATTTATCCCTGACTTGGTAACAGATCAGGTTTCAACTTGAAATGCTTTTGACATGGCTAATTTGTGGAACTTGGAATATCTCCAAAATTAGATAAAAAGTTTATTCATGAAGCTATTTGCCCAGAAAAATATTATTTTGAAGATGAATAAATAAATAAATAAATAATAGCTTGGAAATTGACTCTATTGTGATATACTAAATCTGTCGAAATACAATGGATGGATTTGTTAATCAGAGGTTTATTAGAGACATCAAGAAACTAAACTTCATGTGGACTAATATTATCAACTAAAGAAATATATGAATCACTTAGTTTTGTATCTTTATCTTATATTTATATTTACGAGTAAAAAAGACTATTTCTGTGACTTGAGATTTAATAATAAATGATTATCTATATGACCATTATATCGAAAGCATTCATTTTTAATGAGCTTATTTTTGGGATGAAAAAGCTCCTTAAATTGATGAAGAACGGATGAGTATTGTATTTCAACACAGATGTCATTAGAAGACTATAAGATTTTGGTCAATACCTACCATTTTGTTTGCCCATTATCAGAATCAAGAAAGCTATCAATAATTGTATCTACAACAATTGTATTGTGATGAGTCTCTAAATTTCTTCTACTTGTAGTCTTCTCAGTTCTTCCTATTGTTAGCAGTAATAACCTCACTGGTATGACAGAACTTAAAACAAAATGGCAGGATCCTGTCTTTAATGAATCATCGTTGCCACAAATCTTGCTGGCTTTTTTTTTTGTCATAATTTGAATTTGGAACTCTGAAAATTGATTCATCGTATTTATCTAGGTAGTTATCATGTTCTGAATAATTTTAGGTATGTTTCAAGAAATGACCCATGAACCATTTTGTTTGCCCATTATCAGAATCAAGAAAGCTATCAATAATTGTATCTACAACAATTGTATTGTGATGAGTCTCTAAATCATTTTGTTTGCCCATTATCAGAATCAAGAAATCTATCAATAATTGTATCTACAACAATTGTGATGAGTCTCTAAAGTTCTTCTACTTGTAGTCTTCTCAGTTCTTCCTATTGTTAGCAGTAATAACCTCACTGGTATGACAGAACTTAAAACAAAATGGCAGGATCATGTCTTTAATGAATCATCGTTGCCACAAATCTTGCTGGCTTTTTCTTATCATAATTTGAATTTGGAGCTCTGAAAATTGATTCATGATAGTTATCTAGGTAGTTATCATGTTCTAAATAGTTTTAAGTATGTTTCAAGAAATGACCCATGATTTAGAAGTTATATGGTAGTTCTTACAATTAACTCAATCATGGGTGACATGATGGAGTGAGGTAGTTACCACTAGATCCTATAAATAGGACTATGTTTATGAAGCAAGATAGAGTGTCAGTGTACACTTGAAAATATTTTTTGTAAGTGTTCTTGTCTTATCTCTTATTTAAATATTACAATGGTTTTCTTGATCGAAATGATTCTTTTTAATTACATCGTAGTATTTTGTTTTTATCATTTTCTTGCTCATCCATCCCTAACATTTATGGTATCAGAGCTAAGTTCCAACCTGCACTAGGTATTATGGCTTTCTATGTCAATTCCATATTTTAACCCCTTATTTCCATCTTCTCGGGTAAATGCTAT
>LVTN01000920.1:14934-118824 GCA_001649415.1 Musa itinerans | reverse complement strand
TTAAATATTTTTATTTTATAAATATAAAAAATTTAATATAATTTTTAAAAAAATATTAAAAATAAATTAATTATAAAAAAGATAATATATATCATTAAAACCCGCTGGCAATGAATGCAGACATCGTGATCGCAAGCTAAAGTATATCGACACTTGCCATTAGTTTTTTTGGGGTTACATGTCCTTTCCCATCTGTGCTCTACGCTTCCTTTGTTTGAACGCGACGCCAATCCTTCAATCATTTTGGCAGCAGCTGACTTATCTTCTTTCTTGTGTCAGACTCCTCCTTCATTGCGATGATGCCAAGCACTCTGACACTGCTTCATTGGATGAAGTAGACGATGGAGAATCCACAACCTCATCATGCTTAAAAAAATATTCAGTATAAGAGAAGAGAGGAAGTATTAAATAACACGTAAATGCTGACCTGACTTGAAACAATGTGGCCATCTGCATTGATTAGGCGACGACAAGGTTTGATTGCGGACAAGCAGATAACACCTAATCTCGGTTGATTAGTAGTAGGCTTAGCATAGGATGAAGTAATCATCGTTTAGGCTCTACTTTTTGGGTGCGTTTCCATGTGACCAAAGGCCAGCCACCTTTAACGGAGAGATAACGGAACAGTGGGCCCATTCCCACTTACAGCTCAGCAAGTAACGGAAACCTTCTCCCTCTTTCGTTAAAGCAGCTTCCTGAGATCCACTTCCGCCTCCCCTCCTCTCTTGGCTCACCCACCAACAGCTCCTCCTCCCCCAACCAATCCCGACATATATTATTACCCGCAGCAGAGTTGGGAGGAGTAGAGCGGCGCGTCTCGCTAGGGAAGAGAGATGCTTCAGAAGTTCGCATTAGCCTATTTTTAAAATAAATTAATATTTAACATAATGTAAGTTAATCTTAACCAATTTAATGTTCTCATGTAATAATGATATCTTATATTTACAAAAGAAGAAAGACCTTGTTATATTAGAAAGTTGCATGAGGGCTAATTATAGGTTATTCTTGTAATTAGTTATTTTTAGTATCTCGATATTTATATTTTTAAAAATTATATTAGGATCTCTATATTTATATCTATGGCGGTAGATTTTCCAAAAATCTCACACCACTCAAATTAATCGATCCAAATTATTGACCAAGTTTGTAAGTCAACATTTTTTTATTTAAAATATTTTATTATATTAGGATCTCTATATTTATATCTATGGCGGTAGATTTTCCAAAAATCTCACACCACTCAAATTAATCGATCCAAATTATTGACCAAGTTTGTAAGTCAATATTTTTTATATAAAATATTTTAAAAATATATATATATACTTTCTTATTTACTAATCATATCAAATTTAACTATTATAATATAAAAGAGATAGATTAAAAAAATAATCTTACATTAGCAAGAATTGAAAAGGATAGATTGTGAATATTGAGTCTCATATATAAACTAATAAGTCTAATTTTTAAAATAAATTAATATTTAACATAATGTAAGTTAATCTTAACCAATTTAATGTTCTCATGTAATAATGATATCTTATATTTACAAAAGAAGAAAGACCTTGTTATATTAGAAAGTTGCAGGAGGGCAAATTATAGATTATTCTTGTAATTAGTTATTTTTAGTATCTCGATATTTATATTTTTTAAAATTATATTAGGATCTCTATATTTATATATATGAAAGGTAGACATTTAACCATTTTTTCGACTTTGTCTCATTTCAATTTATCATGTGATATTTTCGTTAGTAAACTCAATGATTATATTTATGAAAATCAGACATTTAACCCTTTTTTGGATTATGTCTCGTTTCAATTTATCATGTGATATTTTTGTTAATAAAATCGATGATGTGAGAATAAACGAATTAAATATTTTTATTTTATAAATATAAAAAATTTAATATAATTTTTAAAAAAATATTAAAAATAAATTAATTATAAAAAAGATAATATATATCATTAAAACCCGCTGGCAATGAATGCAGACATCGTGATCGCAAGCTAAAGTATATCGACACTTGCCATTAGTTTTTTTGGGGTTACATGTCCTTTCCCATCTGTGCTCTACGCTTCCTTTGTTTGAACGCGACGCCAATCCTTCAATCATTTTGGCAGCAGCTGACTTATCTTCTTTCTTGTGTCAGACTCCTCCTTCATTGCGATGATGCCAAGCACTCTGACACTGCTTCATTGGATGAAGTAGACGATGGAGAATCCACAACCTCATCATGCTTAAAAAAATATTCAGTATAAGAGAAGAGAGGAGTATTAAATAACACGTAAATGCTGACCTGACTTGAAACAATGTGGCCATCTGCATTGATTAGGCGACGACAAGGTTTGATTGCGGACAAGCAGATAACACCTAATCTCGGTTGATTAGTAGTAGGCTTAGCATAGGATGAAGTAATCATCGTTTAGGCTCTACTTTTTGGGTGCGTTTCCATGTGACCAAAGGCCAGCCACCTTTAACGGAGAGATAACGGAACAGTGGGCCCATTCCCACTTACAGCTCAGCAAGTAACGGAAACCTTCTCCCTCTTTCGTTAAAGCAGCTTCCTGAGATCCACTTCCGCCTCCCCTCCTCTCTTGGCTCACCCACCAACAGCCCCTCCTCCCCCAACAAATCCCGACATATATTATTACCCGCAGCAGAGTTGGGAGGAGTAGAGCGGCGCGTCTCGCTAGGGAAGAGAGATGCTTCAGAAGTTCGCATTAGCCTTCAAGACCAAGACCATCGAGTTCTTCGCCGAGGAGGAGGAGGAGGAGGAAGAGGAGGCGGAGGCTGTCGATCTCGCTGCTGACCCTGTCCCGGAGGAGATCATCACTGGCCAGCGCGTGGTGGTCCTCAAGCCTGACCCGGCTCCCCGGACCGACCCCCTGACCCTCGCTGCCGCCGCCCTCGCCGCCGTCTCCTCCTTCCAGGCCGCCTACCTCCACCTTCAGACCGCCCACTCGCCTTTCCTCCCTGACGCCCTCCGCTCCGCCGACCGCGCCGCTGTTTCGCACCTCCGCCGCCTCTCCGTGCTCAGGCGCTCCTACCTCTGCCCCGGCGCCAATCCCCCCTTTCCCCTCTCCTCCCACTTGGAGGCGCAGGTGCAGGAGAATCAGAGCCTGCTGCGTGGCTTCGAGACCGTCGTTGACCGTCTCCAGTCCGACATCGATCGCAAGGATGCCGAGGCAGCTGCCCTTGAGAAGGCGCTCGCTGACCTCGACGCGGTCGGCGCGCGGCTCGCTGACCGGCTCGAGCGCGCATGCATGCCTCCCGAGGAGAAGGTTGAGGCGCTGCTCACGGTCGGCGTCTTCGACTCGGTGCTCAGGGACACCTGCCGGCTGACGCATCGCTTCGCCCGGATCTTGGTCGATCTGATGAAGATGGCCGGGTGGGATCTGGGTGCGGCGGCGAATTGCATCTTCCCAGACGTGAATTACGCCAAGCCCGGGCACTGCCGGTACGCCATCCTCTCCTACATCTGTTTGGGCATTTTTGAAGGGTTCGATTCGTATGACTCGTGCGACGATGGGAGTCGCGTCGAGTTGGATGACATTGATGTAACCATTCGGAGGAATGACTCTTTGCAACAATTCGTCGAGCACTCCGCTCTCGATCCGATCGAGCTAATGCGGGACTTCCCAAGCTGTGATTTCGCAAACTTCTGCCAGAAGAAGTATGCGAAACTCATCCATCCCGGCATCGAGTCCTCTCTTCTGAGGAATTTAGCTACGGCAGAGTCATCATTAGGTTCGCTGAGACAAACTAGTCCTCTGTATGAGCCATTTGTGAGCATGGCTAGCTCAGTGTGGATGCTTCACAAGTTGGCCTGGGCATACGACCCTGTGGTGGAAATCTTTCAGGTAGCCCGGGGGACTCAATTCTCGATGGTTTTCATGGAGAACATCGTTCGCAAGGTTGACAAGATGCGCATCGACCACGGGAGGGCTTCACGGCCAAAGGTCGGGTTTACTGTCGTTCCAGGGTTTCATGTCGGCAAGACAGTCATCCAGTCTAAGGTCTACGTAGATGGTTCGAAGCAGGCATCGTAATTCTGCATTCATTTGTGTAAATGGAGATACTTAGAGGCGCCCTTTCGGTATAGGAGATAGTGTAAAGGGCATTAACAAGTGTGCATCAATAAAATGAAGGTCGACATAGTTCAATAGAAAAATACATTTCGATATTTGTTCTGGCAGTAATATGTTGATTCCTTATTCTGTGATTAGTTATATTACATAATTGATCACATCGCTTGTGTCTTTCATCGGAATCTCAATGCTTCATCTTTGTTAATTCATCTATTCTTGTTGAAGCCAAAGTGGATCCATATTGGTAACTATGTTTGCAGATAGATGATGTGTGCACCAATTATCTCTCCCAAGCACAGCTAGATTGACATCTGTAAGCTGTTATTTGCACCAGCTTGAAAGAAAGCATGATTTCTGTTTCGAAGGACTGGAAGTATTATTATCTGTAAATTTCATGAGCTCATACATAAAGCATTGTCGAAAACCTTTTTAGACCTTGGCTCAAAAGTCTATTCATGATCATTGTAGATTATGCTTGATCAAAGTATAAGTGATTGTCAAAACCCCCATTTCTTTGTTCCTAAAGCTCTTGCTCTGATACTTCACAATCATATTTGCATCCAAAGATGTGTGCATTGCTGGATCTTAGAACTCTTGATTTAGCAAAATTAGTGTATCACAGATTTATGCTTCTGCTATTTTGAACCTTGTGGTTATATCTTCTGCTATTTATTGTTGTGAACTCTCTTAATGAGGTTTGCCAAGAAATTGTCTTTTGCATAGACCTGCTGACTTCTATGAAATTAGAAAGGATTAATCCTTGTGATTTGGTCAAGTGGCAAATTGTAATGGCCTTTAGCTGGTTGACCTTTCTGATGAGCTTTGTGATGTCTATCATTTAGAGCAGGTGATCCAATATGGCTTGTCATCACTGGAGCCAAGATAACCTTTCATATTCTCTAAGTTGCTGCCAGCATATTGGTGGAGCAGGTGTGTTCTTTGCTTGTAGAGTATTTTCTTGGTAAGATTCCAGTCTTGAAGCAGGTAGGGTAGTGCTGAGGTGCTTAGTTTTGACTTTGTGCTAGAAATTATAAATTTATCTTTGCATTTTTTCCAGAGTAACTTCTAACAGGACAATACACCATACTTCTTTGATGATGAATGAACTCTGGGGATAATTAACTACAGAATTTGATGAAAGTATTATCATAATGAGAGAATTAACTATGGAAGCAGCTTATCATTTACATGTAATAATTCTGCAAAATCTTTCAGAAACACTTGAGGATGAGAGAGAATATCTACTTATTCTTTTTTTTCTCTTCAATATTTTTTTACCATTAGGAGGTATCTTTACAGCTTTATCTGAATAATTTATCTGATGAGTTTCTTTTTCTACAAGCAATGCATTTGCAATAATGCTCTTAAACAGGGAAACAGGTTAGATATAATAATTACATGTCCTTTGTGTAATGAAAAATCAATCATCTTCAGCTTTACAAAAAGCTTCACAAAATTTATTCTAGATAAAAAATAAAAAAAATCATCAATTAGTTGATCTAAAATTTTTAAAAGTTAAGCTAAAAATAAAAAAAAATTCTTTTGATCTTTCTAGGAACTTATTATGTGTACTCTTATATTAAGTACACTTATTTGTTATTTAGGTATTATATAAGTCATATTTTGAAATTCTAAAAAATATATTAATTTTTTGACATATTATTGTTGGGAATCATTATCTTCATCAATTATACCAAGACTTGTAAATCCTCGCAATTAGTGGAGCTTGTCAATGAATCTAGGATTTCAGATTTGAATGAAAATGAAAATAATTACATCTTCTTTATTCTCTTACTCTATCTTTTATCTCATTCTTTCTCTCCCTCTCTCTTTTTACTTTTCTATTCTCTTCTACATCAATTTGATTTCAGGATCTATAGAAAAAACCTATCATGTACACCATTTGGTTTGGTTTTAACTAGCAGCAAAAACACTGAAGGATCCTTGCATCGTCAATATCAACCCCTTGCATGTGGAGTTGAATTTTGGGACGATTGCCCCAATGGAATCGGTGGACCAAATAGCTCATTGGATAAATTTTTGAACAATTTAGTAATTTTTTTTATGAAAAAAATTCGTATATTTCATTATATCATGGTTTTCATCACTTCTCTCCTTATTTTTTGTTCTATTTATGATCCTTTCTCTTCTATTTAGCTACAACTATAGTACCATTAAAATTTGAACCTTTGAAAGTTATTAAAAAATAAAATAAAAAGTGTAAAAAAAAGAATCATATGAAACATTATATTTCTACCTTGTGCATTCGATGAAGCCTCATTGCAACAATTAACAACTTCATTATCATAAGGTAATTTATTGATAATATTAGAATTATGACTTGATAAGATGAAAATCAAACTAATCGTGATGAAGCCTTAAACTAAGAGAGTGAGGTAGACACCCTTAGGACTAAGCTAGCAAATCATGATAGAATGTTAAACCAATTATGTAATCAAATGACCCAAGTCCTAGGAATTCTTTAATATTTTAAAAAATGATTTACAAATGAAAAGGTTGATGAGTCGGGTAGACAATATGTCTATTATTCATAATCCATAGCTTCAAATCAAGAAATTTTATCTACTTCCTAAGCCCTAGTTCGAACATAGATCCACTTATAGGGCATCTGTTCACAATTATGCCCTAATAATTCTTGATAATCAAGTCTTTGATCTTAATGATGAATTCTTAGAATCTACTATAAATCCACAAACCTAAGTAATGGGCCAACGAGTTCGATTTGTTGATAATTTGAAGAAAATGGTTAGAAGAGTTAAAGTAAATATGTTAGATTTTGATGGTAGGTTTGACAAATATGTTTACTAACTAGTTAGATAGGATGAAAGACTCCTTTGAGTGGTATAAAATGATTGATATTGAATATATATGATTTGCAAAAATGAAATAGGTAGGGTTCATTAGGAAATATTGATAACATGTCTAATATAGTCTCAAACATCGTTCAGAGCCTCTCATCACTCAATAAGAAGTCACGAAACAAAATTAAAAAAAAATATTTATCAATTTACTTTCTAAGCCAATTGATTGTATAATTATTAAACCTTAAACAGTTGAATTCTAATATGGCATAATAATTAGTCTAATTTGAGGAACTTTTACTTATGTGTGAAATAGAAGAGGATCAAATCATCATTGTCCAAAGATTTATTAATGGATTGAGGTTTGGCATCCAACTGAAAGTCTCCCTTAGTTTCCTCGACATCGTGAAAGAAACTTTCTTACGAGCCCTTGAGATTGAGAAGTACATCAAACTTTATCCAATTCGTATCTTCTTAGTCTCTTAACAATAGAACTATTACCCAATCTACCCCAACTAGTGGCATTGTTAAGTAAAAAATCTCCACTACTAGCAATAATTTTGGCCCAACTATGAATTGTCTAACTTGTCTAACTACTGATGCTTAAACTAGTTCGTCTTTAATCCAATTTCATTATTGTCATAGTAGAGGTCACAGTATCTCTCGTTGTCCTCAACATACTTTTACCTTAAAACAAAAACTAGAGGATTAAATCGATGAAGTAGACCAAGTAGTCAAACTCGAAGCCTACCCAAGTGACGAAAATGAGCTAGAAATTGAAGATGCATAAGTTAATATTGTTCGTATTATTCTCTCTACTAATAGTGATTCCAATGAATAGAAGAGGATAAGTATCTTCTAAATTTTTATCCGAAGCAAGAAAAAAACTTACAAATTAGTTATTATTGGGGGTAACACTATGAACATAGTATCAAAATATACTATCAAGAGACTAAACTTTTAAGGTAGAGTCACATTTGACCCTATTCAAAGTAGCATAGATTGATAAAACTACTCTATCGATGATTGAGAGATGCCTAGTACCAATTAAAATGAGCAATTAGCAATATGAGATTTACTATGATGTCTTATCAATGGACGTTGCCTGCATTCTTTTAGGTCAATAACCTTGATGTTACCAATCATGGAAGAGAAAACACTTATATCTTTCCATACAAATGTAAAAATATCATTTGCAACTAATAAAATAGTTAGAATAGGATAAATCAAGAACTCTCAACTCTCCTCCATAAGCCCTAACCACCAAGGGACTCACTTACTAGATCCTAAATCTTTTGAAATAGAGAGCCCAAACAATAAATTTTATGTGACCATCATTGCTACATAAATTCCTAGCTCTTGCACTATTTCTGATATAACTCCTAAGGTTAAGTCCTTATTTGATAACTTTTTTGATGTCATAAGCTATCACCCTTATGGGAAATCTAATATGTTATTGATATTCTCCTAGGATCGTAGTTTCCTATTCTCCCACATTATAGAATGAATCATAAGGAGAGAATTGAGTTAAACAAACAAATTGAAGAAGTTTTAGCTGAAGGTTTTGTACGATATAACCTATAACCTCAGTTCTTACATTGTCCTTGCCTTATTAACCCATAAACAAGATGAGTCATAGAATATGTGTATGGATAGCCAAGCAATCAACAAAATAACAATCAAATATTACTTCCTAATTTCTTAACTTGAGACCTTCTTAATTTCAAAACAAAGCTATTGATGCCTTTAGTAGAATTTCTATAATCCTATCTACCATAAGTAACAAGGTCATAGAATTCGAGTGATTGAAAGAATATACATAATGTTCAGACTTTAATTACATATATTGAGAAGTCTAAGATGAAAACAGTCAATAACATACCGACTTCATTATTTGGGATGGTTACTTTTTTCGATCTACTAAATTATGTGTTTCCTAATCCTCCTTTTAAGACTTCCTTATTTGGAAAATGCATGTAGGTGGATTAGTATGTCACCTAGGCCGAGACAAGACCATTGCATTAGTTGAGGATATATTTTACCAGCCTTCCTTAAAATAAGATGTTGTTCAAGTGGTATGATAGTGTCATATTTATTAAACTATCAAAAACTCATAAACATAATACCTATTTTGTATTACCTATTTTGTATTCACCATGACAGAATGTGACTTTAGATTTTATTTTTGGACTTTCTAAAATAGCCCATGATCATGACTCTATTATGGTTGTTATTGATCGATTTTAAAAATTGATCGATTTTATCTTAGGTAACAAGACCAATGAAGCCTCAAATATTACTAAATTGTTATTTCAAAAAGTGATTAAATTATATGGCTTGTCCTTAATGGTGGTATCCGATAGGGATATAAAATTTGTTAGTTACTTTTGAAAAACTTATAAAAACTGTTTGACACAATTTTGAAGTTCTCTTCGACCTCTCAATCTTAAACTAATAGTCAAACTGAGGTTGTTAACTGTTCTTTTGGAAATCTTCTTAGATGGTTAGTTATGGAGAAACCCGAAAACTGAGACTTAACCAATCACTCTACTAGAAAAAGCTAATTTCAAACTATCCTTAGTTATTCTCCTCGTAACCCCATTGACCTTATACCCCTTACATTTGACTATCGTGTCTCAGATTAGTACACTCCTTCGTTTAACATATTCATGATTTACACATCAAAATTCGATGTAAAATTATCCTAAGTAATTAAAGTTATAAAAAAAACTTATTGCTAATGTACATAGTGGAAATCAAAAGTTTCAAGTTGGTGATTATGTCTCGGTTCACATTTAACCTAAGAGATTCTCTAAAAAACTTATTCAAAAAGTTATATACTTAAGTCATTGGTCATTTCTCTATTATCTAAAAATTGATATCTAATGTATATATCCTCGATTTGTCTTCCGACTTAAATCTTAGTCTAGTTTTTAATGTAGAGGATTTAACTCCATATTATAATACTTTTTAAGCCTCCTCTATTTACTAGGATGACGTAAATCTTGATGACCGTCTTATTATGTCCACTACTAATATTATTCAACACTTTTTTGTCAAGTAGTGTGATCATCCAGCTTCTAATACTACTTGAATTATTTTGAAAGAATTGTGACTTTGCACTAGACTTATTAGACCAGTACATAGGTTATCACTCTTTAGGGTCCAGTTCTTTTTCACCGAGAGAGTGATGGAGAACCATCTAACTTTATAAAAGACTTTAGAAAAAATTATTCTAAGCAAAGAAATCAACAAAAAGTTATCAATTAATTAGTCTAAAAATTCTAAGAGTTATATTAAAAAAAATTTAAAAATCTTTTGATAATTTTAGAGATTTTTTTATTAAGTACACTTATTTACTATTTAGATATTCTAGAAGTCATATTTTTATTAATTGTACCAAAGCGCTTAGACCCCTTTAATAATGGAGCTTGTCAATGGATCAAGAATTTCAGATTTAAATAAAAAAAAATTACATCTTCTCTAGTCTCTTACTCTCTTCACTTATCTCACACTTCTTCTTCTTTTTTTCTCTTCTCCTCTTTTTTTTTCTTTATTTTCCTACTTTATTATACATCATAGTATGCGCCCAAATTATTTCTGAAATTTTTTTTTTAATCTATACCCATTCTAAATAGTGTCTTGCCACTCATGACACCTACCAGCTAAACCTGTAGCATTTTGTAGACTGTTGCATCAATTTTGCCTTGTGAAGAAATATTAACGGGAATAGCATTCCATAATTAAATTTAAGTGATCATACATCTGCCTCTCAGGAACTGGTTATTTAGTCAATCACTTGTTTTACTTTGAACTGTCTCTTCGATTCGATGCAGAAACTCACAGATCATATTTGACGTTGGAAGGTGACACGATCAAAAAGCTCAGCCGTGAGTAGTAGTTTTTGGCCATGCAGTTCCTAATCAAGTTCTTGTCTCGTTTCTTCCCAGGCAATCAGTCAATCGTTTCCTCCTCTGCTGTATGCATGCACCATAGTGTTAGAAACTAGATGAAAGCTCAGAATTCTCGGCAAGAGTGTACCTTACCTTACTGGATCATCTTCTTGTGCGTTAAGGAACCATACAAGAATCAGTTGGCATCCTAATCCTTTTGCGGTTTGGACGTAACTCGTTCTCAACTTTCCAGAATTCAATGTTAGGTGTTGCAATACATTTCGGAATGAATTCTCAACTCATATCTATCTATCTCTTCCTTACTGAAACAGAAATGTTACCAACCCATGAGGTCAACACATAACGAGATATGAAGCTGGGCATGCTTTGGACGACTAACATGATGTTTGGCTGATGGCACCTGAGGTAGAAGAGATAGTCTTAGGTGTGTCAGCCATCCTGATGACATTTCGGGTTCAACTTTTCTGTAAGTTCAGGCTAAAATCTCAGCTTTCAAGGTCTGGGAATCTACTTCGCTTTCGCTTCTCTTCGTTGCTTCATGTTTGGTCTCGCTTTCTGGGTCTTCTTTTTCTTGCCAACTGTCGAGTTTTCATCTTTACCTCATCGCTGAACCTTTAAAGAAGAAAACTTGCGAAGAAAACCGGGACGTTTGGAAACAGTGCATCGAAGTAAGGGATCTCTGTTAGGTCTTAGTTTAACATGTAATTATTGACTTTGTCACGATGTTGTGTCAGCCTAATCCTCTTTGGAAGGGTTGTTCTTTAATTGCCTAAGGCGAACAAACATGGACACACCAGAGGATATATCCTGTTCTAATTCAAGTTGAACCATCTAAGATTTTTGGTACAGTTCAGGGAGACTTTATATATATATATATATATAGTTTAGGGTTATGGAATAATAATAATAATAATAAATAAAATTATTGATTTTAATTATTTAAGATCGACTATATAGATCTTTTATCATTATTGAATTTTTTTGATAGATATAGAGAACCTTATAAAAAAATACAATAAAGTTTCCCTTATCCAAAATAGAGGCATCTCCAATCAAATCTTTCCAAGGTGTGGTAAAAATGCATTTAAGTTTAAGAAGGTACACTCAACGACTACAATAGGTGTTATGCTAAACTATCTATTAATGTGCAATTATAGCTCTCGTAGATATTTGTCTTATTGATCATGATTCGTTGTGTCCATTTGTATTAGGTGGTCCATGATAGGATATTCCGTATTGCTTGATATAGGGTCTGTACCAGTTAAAATTATCAAAATTAAATTATTATCGACTTGTATTAATCAATAAGAATCAAATTTCGATCTATACTAACTAATAGCTAAGATTTATCAAGTTTAAATGGTCTATTTGTCCGGTTGAAATAGATCCAAGGGTTTTTTAATCTTTTCAACTCTCTCATTCTCTCCCTCTTCACTCTTTCTAACTCTTTCTAACTCATATACTCTTTTAATCACTTTCTCACTCATATTTCTCTCATTTTCTCAAACACTTTCTTGAACTTCATAAAATAATGATTTGTAGATTAAATCAAACTTGAGAGGTTAATTAGGGAGGAATAATACCTAAGTTAAAGGAATAACTCTATAATCAAAGGTACGTAGATAACTTCTCAATCACATTCAACAACCAACTTGATCCGAAGATATGATAGCAATATGGACAATAGTATCTCGACCGATAATGATGGCAATGCTAGGGAGTCGATGGTCCCATCTATATAGTTTAAGGGTGGTGTATTGACCGAGAAGCAGTATTTTATGAATGCCACCCTAGATTCAAATTATGGAACTTAATATGATAGTTAATCATTCTTCTTTGAGCAATAGTGTTAGAAAATATAAGGTAGCATCACATGCGCAGTGGAAGAACAGAAAATAAAATCTCAGAATTTTTCGTAAAAAAGGTTTCATCATCGTGTGAATATTAGTGTGCAAAAGTCGTAAAATCGAAAACTATGTATATATAAAAAATATGTTACATAGGGAGATCGTATATCCCTGAAATCTTATAGATCTGTGAGAGAGGATGAAGGAGGTCAACTGTCCTCCTCTCTAGCAGTGATCCATATGTCAAGAGCTACTTAGGCACTTCTCAAATCGCTACACAATCCTCTTTTCCACGAGCATCACACGATCAAGAAGGGGTCAGCCCTTCTTGCTAGCCACACCCCTCAAACAGGGGTTGTTGGCTAAGGAAGAGATGAAGAGAGGAGTATAGGAGGTGGCAGCCAAAAATGATCTAGCTTATGGCCCTTTTGTTCCCTCCTATTTATAGAGGTCTCTTGTCAACTTAACCCTAATGGATCATGCTCTATTGGGTATTGGATCTTCATGCAGCTACCCAAGCCTCTTAGATTAGTGGATCTCTACCCAATAATCTCTTATTAGCTCTATTGAATCTTATCCACAAGATCCAATAATTCATGGGTTTATCATATATCCAATAAAATAAGGGCTCCAGCGGATATCTCATATCCGAACCTCTACTCGTTGTAACACATACCATATGTGTGTGATCCGTTAGACTTAATATCGAGATAACCATAAGTCATACATATTAGAACTCCTTCTGACTCAGTGAATTATTATCTTCATAATAATTCACTCGATTCATCAACTACAAATGTACTAGACCACTACACTGCAGTCCCCAAATGATACAGGAGATTCTAATCCATTGGACATGTCTGTCCTTAATTACCATATATCCATAGTTTCTCATCCATCTAATATCCCAGAGACCATATACCGGGTATAATGTTGTTAGGCCCATACGAAATCTGCTCTAATCTTGCTCTAATTGGATTCTCCCCGAGAATTCTTTCTCTCTTAATCCGAATGACCCTTGCTAGGGATTTGTTTGAGCAAGAACACACAATATATATGGTAATAAACCATAATTAGTAATAAATTATTCTCTATTACTTTATGTATTTTCGAATGTCAATTAGGTAGATAATAAAGATGATATAAAATCTACTAGTGCTCATGTCATATTTCTTGTAATAATCCAATCTCTTCGAGTTCCAAGAAATAACGCTCTATTGCAAGATCTTCTACGAAGGCTAAATATCGAGCAATTGCTTTTACAACTACTAAACTTTGCTAGATTCAATCATTGTTATATGAACTATTTGTCACATTATTTAATCCTCTATTTATATATTATAATAATATCGAAGCAACATATTTATATACTAATAATGTATTTCACTTTGGAATGAAACACATAACTATCTACTTTCACTTTGTTCATAACAAAATTTAAAATGATAAGTTACATGTCTCTTCTGTTTTATCTTCTGATCAACTTGTAGATGTTTTTACTAAACTTTTGTCTCGCTAATAATTCTTTCTATTTCGATCCAAGATTGGTGTTTTCGATGAGAGCACCATCTAGTGGGGAATATATTAGGAAGAATATTATTAAGAAAAATAAATTATGCTAAGATTATTATGATCCTCTTAGTATTTTGATAATATATTATTATGATTCTGAAATCGATCTTCTATGAAATGATTTAGATAAACATTTTATATTTATTATTAATTAAAAAATTATATAATTATCATAATTTATAATCTCTCTTAAAATATATATAAATTTATATTTACTTTCTATCAATAAAAATTTGAATTAATCATTTCTTTCATAATTTACGTGGGCCATGTTCAGCCATGCCTCCCGCTTAATCAATAGTCACTTCATAAAAGCCCCCAGCACATCGGTATCCTTCAGAACTCAGGCATTGCTTTTAATCATTGAAAATGTGTGGGCCAACTGGTCTCTCTCTCTCTCTCTCTCTCTCTCTCTCTCTCTAAAGATACATATATATGTCACCAGTCGTCGTTTTCTATCACGAGGGGGATGCGAATCCAGCAAATCCTTGATCATGTAAGAACAACTGACGAGAGGAGATGTCTCCGGGTATTGAACAAGATGGGGTGCTCCTTGTCAGCTACAAGGGCTACCGGAAGACTGGTTTCGTTTCCAGGGATCAAGATGGTGATACCGGTGCAACTCTAGCTGGTTCTATGGCTTCCAATTTGTCTTAGCTTGTCCATCCTTGAAGTCACATCTGTTAGCATCATTGGTTACATGGTGGGAACTACTGCAACAACAACAAGGAGGAGGCAAAAAGGGGATATCTCAGGCTGAATTTTCTGCATTTTGTCTTGTATCTTCTTTGGATATCTATGATTGAGTAATGCTAATTAAATGAATGGGAGACTGAGTTGCAAGTTTGAACTGCTACTACGCATATCTTTGATGTAGGATACAGATTGGCATATGTCTTTGATGTAGAAAATTTGGTGCAAACTTGTAACATGACATACTCTATGGTCACACAGTACATGTTTACTTGAACTTATTCTTCCAATGAGATTCTATACTTGTGTGAACATTCTTGTGCCTGTTGTTCTTGACATCTGCAAGATCTTAGTAACTGAAGCAATTTGCCATGGGAACAAACAACAATAGCAAGTTATAGCGGACAAAATCCATATACCAAATGTGTTCATTTATAATGCTAATGAGGAGATATAAAATACAGTTTAAGTTACAAAAAAAACACAATAGTGGCGATGTACATTCGACGTTAATCACTCATAAAAAACCTTGAAAAGACAAGTGACTTATTAAATCGGTTGAGTTTGAACTAATCGTTCTTAATTTTTAAATATAAATTAATAATAATACACTCATCACGTTTTATTTCGTCGTAATCTAACTAGCGCGAAACTTCCCTTGAAAACAAGAAAAGATGAGAGAGAGAGAGAGAGAGAGAGAGACAATTGAAAGTAACAATCATCTTTTCTTGTTAGTGAATGTCTTGACATGGTTGTAGATATATTTACAGTATGTGGCTTTGATCTTCACTATGTGGACACACCAAGTTCCTGACAGCAGAGACATCCAACAGCTTACTAGACTATAATTTTGTTCCTCCTTAGGGAGCAATTAATTTGGAGTTAGCTCTCCCACTGCCAATTAATTTAAAGAACCTACAAATAAGCTCCATACATTTCAGATCCACAAGAAATTAGAAATGATTCATATAGAAACCACAGAAAGAATAGATTTATGAATCTGGGCATCATTTAAAGATGGAATTTGAAGTGCAAGTTTGCATATTCTACGTTAATCGGGTGCAGAATTCAGTATTGGAGACAAACCGCAGTGATTCTGACCTATCACTTGCTGTCCCAAAGGGGATGGGCACAAGTACGACTTCCTCATGTGGTGATCGTAGAAGCCCTAATCAAAGACGATAAACTTGTCCAAAGAGAAGATAAACCAAGAAAATGGATTGTATCATAGTAAAACAGATGCTTAATGCAAAATTTCTTTTTCCCTTTCTTCTCTCTTATGTTGGTTTTACCTTTGTCTTATACGAGTTTACATTAGAATAAGAAGGAGGAACCAGTGATGAGCATCAAATGCAAACACAGTATATTAAGTTCTTGGACACGAAGAAACATGCTATGTACCGCGAGTCAAAAGCAAGCGATCACCACGCAAAAGGAAGGAGGGTCTTAAAGCCGAAAGGTTATTCTTAACTTGCATACCTGACGGAGAACACTGCCAAGAGAGACAGAGAGAGAGAGAGAGAGGGAGAAAAGGTCGGAGACAAGATGAGAAAGCACACGGGAACAGTAGAGACATAGCACTTCCCAAACAGTTGAACTGTCCGTGAGATACACACGTTTGTAGACAAAGGCAGAGAGGCGTTTGCACCATTAACTCGACGTGAAGACCAAGTAGAAGAAAAGAGAAAGCAAAAGAGAGAGAGAGAGAGAGAGAGACAGAAAAAGGGACGAAAAAGAAGAGAGAAAACCCTAAGTTATAAGGTTTGTTAACAAAGGAGAGTGAACCCTAACAACAGTGGCAGTGCGGCTTAGAAAGGAGCGACCCCCATGTTTGCGGCCGCAGTGGCGTAGAAGCCCTCCTTGGGAAGAACATCCTCTCCCTCCTGCAAAAGAAACCGAGGGGTGTAAGATTCTCAGTTAATACCCATAAAAGCAAAGGAGAAGACGTGGTCAGGCAGCAAAAGCTGTGAACAGAGGCTAAGCTTAGAAGAAACTTTAGGGTTTAAGGGTGAGGAGAGGGCAAGGCATCATGTTTCTTTGTGGCTTTCGCTTCTTTACCGGCTGGCGAACGCTGGCCTTCTTCAGACCCTGATCGGGCATCAGACCGAAATGGATGTGCGGAAAGTGGGCCCACTAAAAGAGGAAAGACAAGTGTTTAGTTGAAACCTACAAGTTAGATGGTAGATCAGTAGCAGTGAGATGGATGGATGGACGCGAAGGGGAGACCGAGAAAGGCTTACGTTCTTTGCAGCGGCGCTGAAGGCTTCCCTGTGCGTGATGTCGGGATTCCCAGCCTTAATGCGTTGGATTTCGTCCCTGCGTTTGACCACTAGCAACATCAACACCAACACCCCACCCCCATCGTTAAGCCATCGTTAAGCCCATGAACAGGAAATGAGTGAGAGAGCCTCGAGCTCTTCCTATGCACGTTTACTCCTCACTTACTTGATGAACCGGTTGTACGCGGACGGAACTCTCTGCCGCTTCTCTGGAGCTGCACACGGCACCATCATCAAGATCATGATAACAGTACTAAAAGGACAAGCGAGGTGATCATAATTTGGAGTCATTTCCGCACTCGATGAACAGCAGAGAACAATCCGGTAAAAATGGACGAGATAATAATGTGGCGTGTGTGGGCTGCGGATTATCCAAGGGGACAAAGCAGAAGAGATGGGAAGATGGGCTACTGTTGCTACAGCAAAGTTCTTCAAGGCGGGGTACCGCGGTGCAGTTAATGCAGCAGATGGCGGTAGACCACAGCCCAGAAGACAACATCCAATGTTGAGATGTAAGCATCTGCAGGCACGTTCTTGTTATTTTCTTCTTGCTACTCGTTTGCATAGTGTCATGCCCCACCCCCACCCCCGCAATTATTCCTTTTGCAGGTCGGAGGAAGACGAAGAAGAAGAAGATGATGATGATGATGTTGAATGTGCAGGAGAATGCTATGCTCTCAAAGAGAAGACGTTAGTGCAGGTATTAATGTAATATATACACACATATATGATGTGGTAATACTAGGCGAAATTGACATTGCTAGGGAAGGGATGACAAGGACGGGAAAAGGGAAGGGGGACTCACGTCTGTTGACGACTGGGGTCCGTGGAAGCTCTTCTTCGACACCTTTCACGGGCGCCGTAGCGTTGCAGCTGCTGTTGATGCTATTGCTGTGGTTGACGGTGGTAGGACTGTTGATGAGGCTGCCGTTGCTATTGTTGCCATTGCACAGTAGAGATGGATCCAGCAGTAAGCTCGGATGTGGGCACTGTAGCTCATCCTGACCGATACAGAAACCACACAGCAAAAGAGAGTGAGAGAGAAATCTACAGAAGGGACAAGAAGAGGAAGAACTGAAGACGAGAAAACAAGACCACAGTTCACACAAAAGTAGGCTATATATATACATGTATATATATATATACCAAAAGGTTGTGGTGAGGTGAGGTGAAGCAGGGATGGCTAAGGTGGAGGAGCTGGTTGGCGGCAGGGAGAAGAAGAGCCCTCATGTTGACCGAGAGAAGGTTGGTGCAGTGACCACACCTCACGGTGACCGTCTTGAAGAGACTGGTGTAGGGAACACTCACCTGCCAAGAACAAGGAAACAGGAGGGAGATATCTGTGAGAAGAAAGGAAGAGGAGAGCAAAACCAAAGCTGGTAAGTAGTAGGATGAGCAAAAGGGAAGCCCCAAAAGAGAAGCGGATCCCCGAACAGGGGAATGAACAGCAGCAGCAGCAGCAGCAGCAGTGGCGATGGTGGTGGCTGAGGGAATAACGAGGGAGGAATTCGGAGGATATACCGCGAGGTCGGTGTCGCAAAAGTTGCAGTGGACGTAGCAGAGGTGCTCGGAGGGGGGTGGGGAGAGGTGGTCCAAGGAAAAGGCGGCTGAGGAGGATGACATGCTGCTGCAGCTGTGATTTGATGGATGGCCAACCGGAGGAGATCGCCCCCTCAACACCAACTTCTCCTTTCGAGCTAACGACTTGCGTCGTCGTCTCCCCGGGTGGACGTGATGATTTGATTTGATGCCTTGATTTGATGCCTTGATTGACTGCTGATTCCACTCCTCCTCGGATCTGTAGTTTCTGATTTGAAAAATAGGTGGTGGAGAGAAGCAAAAGAGAGAGAGACAGAGGCGGAGAAAGAGAGAGAAGGAAAGAAAGCAAGCGAGAGGAGGAATGAATGGATATATACATGTAAGAAAGAGAGGAAAGGAGATAAGAGAGAGAGAGAGAGAGAGTGTGTGTGTGTGTGTGTGTGTGTGTGTGACAGAGAGAGATCAAACAAACAAAGAACAAAGAAGTGTTGGAGATGAGATGGCTCAGACTGCCTGAGACAGAGAGTAAGATATAGGCCCAAGGAACAAACCCACCCTCTCTCTCTCTCTCTCTCTCTCTCTCTCTCTACCTCCCTCTCACACACAGTACAGCTACCCCCCACAAATAAAGGCATGTAAATTTTCTTATAATTTGATCCTTCTTCTCCCTAGAGACATTGTTTAATAAAACAAAAGTATGATTGAATAAGTGACAAGGAAAATAGTCTTTCTGAACACTATTCAGTGTGTTCTTGCTGATGCACGAAAAATGCATGCTAACAATTTCCTGTATCACTTGAATTGATACCTCCTACACCAGGATGAACTGATAAAGTGTCAGCATTTAATTTGGTCTTTTTTTGGCTTTACTGATGGAAGTCAACATCAGAATATTTGTTAAAAGAAATCATATTTTCTAAAATTCTCCAACTTTAATTTTTATGATGTGTCAGATAATTCAACCATCTTAGAAACTGGAAATGGAGAAAGTATCTGGATTGATATTTCAATAATAAGAAAAAAAAACATCTATAAAGTGCATTTCTATTGCTAAAACATTGTGACGACTTCATCGCATCGACACATTTTAGCTAATATCTTCTTTAAACCAAATTTTTTTTTATCTATTAGTATAAACTACATTTTTCATTAAGCTTCATCTAAATCATGGGGTGCGCCACACTACCTTGTTTTACCTTCCTTGATGTAGAACATATTGATCCTTTGTGAATTATTTATATGCTTCTCTTTTAGGTGACCTTTATGTTTCTCATCTAATGGAGCTCATGATGTTCCCTTGCTTCAAGTTGCTGTGGATAGTCAAGTGTGGATTACTAAGAGCATCAACATTTTGTCTATGTGGAAAGAGGGTTGTAATTGTATACCATGAGACAAGGAGTTGGATAGCCTACTTCACATTAATAACATGAATTTGGATAATTCATGTGAATTTGAATGAGTCAATCATTTCATAGAGGTAAATAATTCTCTTATCATATAAGAGGATATTAATTTTCAAATATCAATAAGATGTATCTTATCATTTATATACAAGCTATGTCGGATGAGTAATCGATATGATTTTGAGAAACAGAAAAAAGAAAAGAATGATAACAACTTAAAAGATAAATAAAAAAACACTGAATAACAATCGTACTCGCTCTAACTTAACGAAGATCTTCGATCTCGCTCTGCTCACACGCAATGTGGGAAAGACGATGTTAACATATGACAACTTATTATATATGTGTAACCAAATTTATTTTATTGATAAATCAACTAGATTCTCTTGAATCACTATGAATTAGGTTGATCAATAATAAGTCTATCAATCATTCGAGGTTATTTATCGGCTTTTCAAAATTGCAGTATTTTAGTGAGACTTCCTTCTACACAATTTCTAGATAACAAAATTAATTTTGCACACACGTAGGATTATCCAATAAAAATTACAATAGGGGTTATATATAGACTGCACTGCCGTACACCATTTCCGATTATGGTTAACATTAGTATATAAAACTATATGATTGTAATTGAAAGTAATATAGAATAAATTAAAATAGAATGAAATGAAGAATTCGTGGAAATGCTTGGGAGGCAACAAGTCGTGGCTTGAGTTGTGGCAGGGAGCATTGTGTTCTTTTCGTATGCCGTCGACGACTCGGTCTGGCCATTGGAAACGAGGATGAAAGGCGAAACACGAGCTGGACCGGTGTTATGGACTTCGCCTCCCTGAGGGGATGATACGAGGCGGCAGCAGAAGCTCTTAGCGGGACTTGCGCCCGTGGTCGAGCGAGGGTGGGAGGAGAGCGAGACATGGTCCGCAGCGGAACAGGCACGCGCCCTGTAGAAGCTGGCGTCGACATGTTACAGTGGGGAGGCCAATGGAGACAGGGAAAGGTGCATGAGTTGGATCGATATGGACTATCTGGCCGACGTCGTTTTCCTCAAGCGCGCACCGAAGGCGTAGGGTGCTTTCTTGGTGTAATGTCATCGGTTGGAGCACCACAGTGGACGGTGAAAATGACTCCCCCATGTGTTCCCTCTCGGTGTAACTGAGATGCCTCCTATTGTAACTTAGAAGAGAGAGAGAGTGAGAGAGAGAGAGAGAGAGCAAGAATGTTAGTGGTCGTCATTTCCAATGAGGGGGAGAGAGGAGAGAGAGGGCAGGGGCGGCAGAGGTGGGGGAGAGGAGCGAGAAAGGGACGTTTGCATGGACCTCTTGGCTTTGCCAGCACACTCAGCTGTAGTTTTCGCAGTAACGAGGAGGAGGAGAAGGAGAAGAAAAAGAACAGCAAGAAAGAGAGATGGGAAGCCTGGGTTTCCCAGTTCCCGGATCCCCTCTTGTGCCTCCCGGGCAATAGCTCAGATAGCTGCAGTGCGGTGGTAATATAAGTCTGGTACTGTGGACGGGGACTCCGCCCTCCGCCTCCGTCTCCGCCTCCTTAGGGTGACATTTTTGTCTTTTTGAGTCCTATGCAACAGCCAAACTGCTGGCCTTGCGAGGAGTAGAGAGAGAGAGAGAAAGAGAAAGAGAAACAAAAACAAAAGCCTCACGCTTTTTGTGATTTGACCTCACGCCAGCCCCCTCCTCTCACTCAGTAACAAAAGAGCAGACAGCAGCAGAAGACAGAGATCCTCCGCGCGCTCTCTCTCTCTCTCTCTCTCTCTTCTTTACCACCTCTGTCCTTTTCTAAAACCTCTCTTCCCTCTTTCGAGCCGGTTTAAATCTAAACAATATCAATTGCTTCACATTCTCCATCGCGTGGACCGAGGCAGGTTGGAGTTACGTCCGACCAAGAACCTCTCACCACCCCAGAGGGAGGTCCAAAACCAAGCAAAGCGCCCACATGGAATCCAACCATTCCCTCCTCCCCGCTTTCCTAACTTGTGCTGCAACTTTTTTCACTGTGATCCCCTCCCCCCTTTCTCCATTTACACTAAAGCCTGCACTTCACCAAGCCCACACACATTTGCTCCTCAATATGTCTTCTTCACCTTTACCTCTTGCATCCCCCGCCTGCCATGAAGATGCCAAACCTAACCTTGTCGTAGCCCTATGTTTACCTTGCAAAACCTCGCTGGGTGACAGGGACGAACAATTCATATTTACCGATGTGTGCACACATGCATGCGTAAATCACACAGCCAGCCTCCCTCCCATGGGGAGCTACTGCCTGCAGCTCAACATTCCCTCCCTTGGGGGACCATTAATGACGTTGTTTTGGTGTTGTTATTGGGCTATGATAGATCGAGGACTCGCGTCCTTCGCTCGAGCAGCTACAGAAGTGGTTAATGCCAAAGTCCGTAGACCTCCCTCCCTCCCTCTCTCTCTCTCTCTCTCCTCCCCCCTTAGAGTTAGCAGGAAAGGGCAGAGATATATCAGAGATCAGCGAGTAGCTATAGCTAACTCTTTAATGGTATGACGCTGGTGGTCGAAGTGGTGGGGGTGGTCGTCAGTCCAATTGAATGAGCTTTAGCATCATGAGTTACTCGTTATACGAGAATTCAGCAATTTGTCCTGTCTCACCACACCAACCCACTCCCCACTGCCAGCCCTACACATAGTGTGCTTTCCGCCATTTCTGTACTTCTTTCTCTCTCTATCTCCAACTCAAGTGCCGCATGAGGACACCGAGCTATGATGAACCCTGTCGGTGCAGAGATGGTGAGAGGAAATCGAGGAAAAAAAGAACCGGGGAGAGTAAATGCTCCCACTGTCCCCGTTGTTGCTGCTGTTGTTTTGTTCACTTGCGATGTGTTACCACCTGACCTCAGCTACTTCATCTTCTCTCCATCCCACCATCCATCCATCTCCTTCTCTCTCTTGATCTGCTCATTATATCCAACCACTCATTTGAAACTCATGTCTCTGTCTTCTATGCAACCTTCGTACAGCGCTCAGAGAGCGGCCATGACCACCAAACATATTGTACGCAGCTACTTCGAAGCATTCTACGTGGCCAGCTATCGCATTGAAGGGTAGATATCAGGCATCTACTTTATGTGTATGTGCCTGCCTTAGGGTTCTTGAAGACTTGCCTAGCCCTAAAGTCAACTTAGATTAAAAGAAGTCTTTATAACTCGGCTGTCTCCTTCCTCCCCTCTCCCAAAGTTATTAGGAAGACATTCACTTATGTATACACAAATATGTGCACCACTGTTCTAAGGCAATTAATTTGTGCCAAGGAGGCTGTGGAATGAGTCCATAAGATGGATGCAAACTTGAGATAAGCTAAAGGACATGGTACCTTGTGGTGCACATTTTTTTCTTGTCTTACTCTCATCGTTTGTACTGTACCTTGTGGTCTGCTTTGGGTCTTTGTTGTTATCACTGGAATAAGACCAAAAGCTAGCAATTGCAATCTTTAATTATCAACTTCATTTACTGCATAGTTTTTATCATTTTATGTGACTCCTTGTGTGTGATGTTGTTTTGAACAGTCTCTGTCAAATAATCAATGTTTTCCAGTATAATATTAGTGTTGGGAAGGGAGAAAAAGGCTTAAAACCAAAAGAGAATCCCATATATCAACAATAAAAAATATACTTAAAAAATCAATGTAAGATTAACTTGATTTAATATTTTTTATATATCCATGGAGATCAATTATAAGATAATTGAGTTATCCTTACTCAAGCATGAATCTTGAATTCTTATTTTTTTTCTCATCCTCTCTAGAAACCCCGAAGAGCACTTTTTCTGGACAACCATAGAGAAAAATTTAGGAACGGTTTAGTGAGTTACTTAACGTCGTGCATTAGGCTTATTTATAATATTATGTGAGATATTTATAAAAGAATGAACTCTAATTTTCAATCCTAAAATGATAGTAAGAATTACATGTAAAGTTAGTAATAAAGAATGTAACACAAAAGGACTAATGAATATATATCCTATTCATGTGTTACCATCTTCAATTTTGAATATTCAGACCTATTCACCATCTTGTGGGATTGTTCATGGGAAATAGAATACAACAATTTTACTTTTGTTTTTTTTCGCTTGTCCTTATGGAATTACATCATCACATGTGAATATTACATATTAATCTCACTTCATGTAGTTGTGATCTCTAGCCAACAATCTTCCTCCATCTTGCTTGAGCTCCCCACATTGTGGTTTTAATGATTCTTCAAGGTGGTTAATCTTCACAATAATGCACAAATCAATGAATTAGATTATGATTTGAGTCATTGTATTGTTCTTCCTCAAAATAAAAATAAAAATCATCTTTACTCATAGCTCAAATTGGGTAATTTTGACATCAACCGAAGAAAAATATTTGCATTGTACGAATTCATCATTTCTATATAATCACATACCCTAAAAGATTCTGAAGGAATAACCAAGAAGACCTTTAAGGATTTACAAGGGTGTTTATGAAGGTTTGTATCATATTCATGATATCAATAATTTAGCAAGGGTTGGGTCCATTGTACAAAGACAAGATCACATTCTACTTTTTCCTATTCTCCAAGATTTCAGGATCGAAATCCAAATAAGGTTGCAGGCACTCTAATGGTCTCATTATGAGATGACAACAGGACATTTGCTAATCATGATGCCATGTGGAGAACACATTATATGATTTGTTTCCATCCACAAGTTTACCTTTTGTGTGTGCTTGTGTGTGGTATCCTACTATTTTATATCTTTGTATGCTGGTGTTCGATACTAAGAGTGCTATATAAACCTTTTCCAGCTTGATTCTAACATCCTCTACAAGGGTTGGAGAAAACTCCGTGTCATTAATCTCGTATGTAAATGGAGATCATATTAAAAGATGCAGCAAACTGGTTTGTCTCTTCCATCCCACCTTCTTCATGAATACTTTGTTCTTTGTCATGTTGGCTGTGGACCACCTGGTAACACTTCTCCTCTTACCTCATTACCAAATCCAACACGAGCAAGCAAAGCTCCAAAGGTTAAGGACTAAACAGTGGTCGCAAATATTTGTTGTCATGCGTATACGAGTTACTTCTCACTGTCATCTTATGAGTATCTTTTTCGGTATCACACCTATGCATTAGATATACAATGATAATAATGTAGATGACCTAAGACACTTAAGTGAGAGAGATTATAATGTTTTATTATCGTATCCGGATAGTATCTTTCTCGAAGAAAATTATAAAAGAATTTATAGAATTAGACTCTGGACATAATCAGTGAACATAGTTGGACTCAGTCATCAAAATGTGCAGGAAGAAAAGCTACACCTAAGCTAAATATTTGATAAGATTAATTGAAATAGTTGGGATTAGATAAAATAAAGTATAAAAATTAGATTAAAATAAATAGACGAGGATGACAAGATTTATTGGGATATGGTGGATTTTTTCAAAAAACTTATATTATGTCTTTTGGCTAATATAAGTAAGCGCCTTTGGATTAATCCAAAGTATTATAAATTGGAAGTACGTTTAGTTTCTTCTACTATTCTTTTTCCCTTCTTCTTGAAGTTTTGTAGAAACGTCAACAAGTGTGGTATCGGTTTGAAAAAAACTAACATAAGTATGTCAATTAAAAAAAAAAAGAGGGAAGAACAACAAATCTGAAAAAGGAAAAAAAGAAGATGACAAGCATTGGATTAAGTGTTCCTAATCAACTTTTTCCTATCTCCAAATGTGAAAATTATCAATTTAAGATTGTTAAAATGAAAGCTCTATTTATTTCACATGGATAATGAAATTTGAGAGAAAATAATTTTGTTAAGTATGATCTATAGGATCCTAATATTACTAAAAATTAAAAAGATCAAATAAATGAGAATATGCATAAAGATATTAGAGCCCTCCATATGCTACAATAAATAATGAATGAGTCCTTATTTTCCCTAATCATGATGGGATTAATATCAATAGAAGTTTAAAAAATATTAAAAAGTATGTTTAGTGGCACAAACAAGGTAAGGATTTCAAAGCTTTTAATTTTTTGATGTAAATTTGAAACTCTTATAATGAAAGATTTTGAATCTATCATTAATTTTTTTTCAAAAGTTTAACCAAATGAAATCTTATGGTAAAATTTTAAAAGATCAAACTATAGTATCTTTCTCGAAGAAAATTATAAAAGAATTTATAGAATTAGACTCTGGACATAATCATAATGGTGAACATAGTTGGACTCATCGTCAAAATGTGCAGAAGAAAAGCTACACCTAAGCCAAATATTTGATAAGATTAATTGAAATAGTTAGGATTAGATGAAATAAAATATAAAAATTAGATTAAAATAAATAAATGAGGGTGATAAGATTTATTGGGATATGGTGGATTTTTTCAAAAAACTTATATTTTGTCTTTTGGCTAATATAATTTAAGTGATTTTGGATTAATCCAAAGTATTGTAAATTGGAAGTACGCCTAGTTTCTTCTACTATTCTTTTTTCTTTCTTCTCAAAATTATGTAAAAATATCAACAAGTATCATATCAGAGCATGGTTCGAAAAAAACCAACAAAAGTATGTCGATTTAAAAAAAATAGAAGAACAATAGATTCAAAAAAAAAAAAAGAAGGAAGATGGCAAGCATTGGATTAAGTGTTCCTAATCAACTTTTTCCTATCTCCAAATGTGAAAATTATCAATTTAAGATCGTTAAAATAAAAAATCTATTTATTTCACATGGATTATGAAATTTGATAGAAAATAATTGTGTTAGTATGATCTATAGGATCCTAATATTACTAAAGATTAAAAGGATCAAATGAATGAGAATATGCAGAAAGAAACAAGAGCCCTCTATATGCTACAACAAATAATATATGAGTTCTTATTGACGAGATCAACATCAATAAAAGTTTGAAAAATATTAGAAAGTATGTTCAGAGGTGCAAATAAGATAAGGATTTCAAAGCTTCAAATTTGTCGACGTAAATTCGAAACATTTATAATGAAAGATTCTGAATTTATCATTGATTTTTTCTCAAAAGTTTCTTCTATTGTAAACCAAATGAGTCTTATAGTGAAAATCTAAAAGATCAAACTATAATTGAAAAAGTTTTACGAAGTTTATATCCAAAATTTGATATGATTTCTACTATTATAGAAGAAGCGGAATATATAATAATATTATCTTTTGATGATTTATAAGCTTGCTTTTAGTTCATGAATAAAAAATAAATAGATCTTCAAATGAAACTTTAGAACATCCTCTTCAAATAAAGATAAATCAGAAAAAGGACCACAAGAAAATTTCAAAAATTAGATTTTAAGAATGTGTTATTCTTAGATATATTAAGGGAACTCTCAATTATGGTATCCGTATTTAAAAGATTTGAAGTTATATTTTTATACTAATACTGATTGGGCTGGTTGTGCAGATGATAGAAAAAACATTGTAGGATTTGTGCTTAGCTTTAGCTCAGGTGTGATTGGCAACAAAAAAAGTAAGAATGTGTTGTTCTCTTAAGCTCTGAGGCAAAGTTTGTTACAATTACAAGTACAACTTATCAAACAATCTAGCTTCAAAGAATTCTAGTAGATCTTAAAAAAAAAATAAAATGGATTAACTAAAATCTACTACGACAATAAGTCTATTATTGCAATGATGAAGAATCTTATCTTCCACAAGCGCACCAAACACATCAAAGTTCGACATCATTTTATTCTTAAACTGGTTAATAAATGAGAAATTCAAATGGACTCTTGTAGCATCGAAGATCAATTTATCGATATTTTTACAAAAGTCTTGACGAAAGAAAATTTTTATTTTTATTTGAAGACAACTTCAAGTTGTAACTATTTTGAATTAACGATGTGTGATAATCTTAATTCAAATATCTAATACTATAAAAAATAAAAATTTAGATTAAAATAAATATGTGAGCATGAGAAAATTTATTAAGATATGATAGATATCTTTTTAAAAAATTATAATTTATCTTTCAAATAATATAAATAAATATTTTTAGATCAACCCAAAACATTATATATCAGAAATACTCTTTTTCTTCTACCATCTTCCTCTTTCTAAAGTTATGCATAAAAGCCAACAAATTTGGTCCAGAGAATGCCGGAGGTGGGCCTCGTCAAACCGCACGTCTCCGTCTCTTTCCCTGACTGCAGTAGAGAGAGAGAGAGAGAGAGAGGGCCAGATGCTGCAGAAGTCATACTGTGAGCAAATTCTTCACCCCTGTGCTGTCCCTCTCACTGACACATTTTATCAAAACTGGAATGATAAGGGTTGAAGGATTGATTCCATGTAAGACTCTTTCTCTACCTCAGTCGCCTAAGAACACATCTAAAGAAAACCTTGTGCATGTGATAGTAATCCAACAAGGTGTGTTGCTGGTCCAGCGATCACCGTTCCTCGACATGGTGAAGTGATTCCATGAATGTCTTCGACAAAACCCTTGCAATGCTGTGTGTGTTCTAACTCCTTGCAGCATCACATGCTGCTCATCGTTTACTATGAATTTGTTTTGTACTGCAACAGTGCCCTTTTAACTACCTCAGCTGCATGCATGCATCCATCCATTGCTGCTGACAGAGACTGCCACCACATGCTTCAGAAGTTGTCAGTTTAATGCTCATCCTGCACATCTAATTCCTATCTAATGCCTTCTCTGTCTCGAGAGGGCTGTTAACTTTGAAGCTTTTGCTTCCCTGATAAAGAAAAGTTGATGCCTGCACACCAGAAGGCTTTGTTTCCTGATCAAGACTGTGAGTCCTCATGCCCTATTCATCCAGTGGCTTCTCACACCAGAAGAGTGCCTGAGGACTTCTTTCACTTCACATGCATTTGCAGGTGAAGAGATATAGGGGGTTGCAAATGGACCATATCTTGCTTTGCTTTCATCAACAAATGCCTCATTCATATCTAACTAGATATGAAGTCACTGGAAACATCTGGCTTGTCTTAATGCTTCCATGTGCATGGTCGATCACCCCAGGCTTGTGAATCCAACTGTGCAGTAACCTGGAGATGGTGTTTCACTCATCTGTGTAATCCTCATTCAAAGCATGCAGTGCAGTGCAGTTGCAAGACACCTCCTCCATCAACCCTCGTAGCCTTCTTATTTATGGTGAGGTAGGGTTGGCAAATGTGAATCTTATTTTAGATGTCGGATCGCATCTCAATCTGTATCCGATAAGCTTAATGACCAACGTTTCGGGTCGAGATTTAGGTCGGGTGTCGGATTATGGACGTTATCGGATCTCGCTTTCAAATGGTTCGGATAAGACGATGGTTTTGGATCAACCATTCTTCCTCTTCGCGGTCACGAACGACACACGTGTTCGCACACGGGCCAGAGATGGACCCACGGCCCATCTCCTTTCCTCCCACCTCTCGCTTCATCCACCAGTGTCGACGCCATGGCATTCGCTTCCGCCTCCCCGCTATCCGCCAACCCCTTCAAGCCGCTCTACCCCTCTCCGCCGCGGCCTTCTCCCAGATTTTCCGCCGCCCAAATCGTCTGCCAGACTTCTGGTGAGTCCTCCGCCGCATTCCTTCTTTATCGCATTTTGTCGAGCACTTAGTGTGCGCGGTTGTTTGACCCCCCCGGCTTTCGGCAGAGCCCAAGAAATGGCGAGCGGTCGTCTCGACGGCGCTGGCCGTCGCTGTGGTTGGATTCAGCGGCGTCGCGTCGGCCGACCTCAACAAGTTCGAAGCGGAGATCCGGGGGGAGTTCGGGATTGGCTCCGCCGCTCAATTTGGTTCCGCAGATCTCAAGTAACCAATGAATCTTGGTGCTTCCTTGTCCCATCAATCTGTAATACTGTGTTTTTTATTCTTATGTTCTGTTGGTCTTGATCTTAATGTGCAGGAAGGCTGTCCATGTCAATGAAAATTACCGGTGACTTTTCTTTTCTTTTTTTTTCTATTATCGTCAATGTTGGGAGGCCGAATATGTTTTCTTGTCCGTAAATAGATAGATTGAAGAGCTTGTTCACTAAACGACATTAAAAGTTTACATTAGATTTAGATTGGTACAATTGTCTGGCCATTCACAATGCCTACCCGTTAAATATAATTTTGTAGATGGATGAGATTAGAATATTGAGTCTAGTCAAAATTCTAGTACTTACTGTTGCATGCATGATGCTTGGAGTAGTGGTTTCTCTTAAATAAGAATAGGGAACATTTTTGACAATTGAACTAATTACAAAAAGTTCCAGCAGATTTGGAGATCACAACCAGTATCAAACCCTCATCAGAAATGTGCTGCTAGCTGCAGTCACCACTGATCCTCCCAAAATGAGCTAGCCAATCAACTGATTAGTTAGCTTCTGTTAAAATATGAACAAAAATGCAAGTAGATAATTTAGATGTAATTCAATATGATCATTCACGATGTTGTGTATTCTCCGAGGTGGCTTGTCAATGTGGCCCAGTGCTCGGATGAGTGTTATAACTCTCAGCTTGTATGGCATGCAATTTTATTGGAAAACTTTGTGAAGTATCACCCATCCGTGTTCTTGAGCAAGGAACCTGGAGCAGTATTTGACATAGAGTTGCCAAATGGGTTGAGTTCATTGCAAATACACCCAACCTGACCCAATCATTGGGCTGGGTTGGGTTTTTTCGGAGCTTGTTTGGATAAGGGATGGAAATCTCGAATCTAAGATTTCAGTTGGTTTAGAGCTAACCTAAAACTGAATCCCAAGCCTAATGTACTTGTTATGGAAGTTTGTACTTTGTAGCATAAGTTATCTTCATTATTAATTTTACAGTGATGTTTGACAGAGAGTACTAGTTGATACCCATCGTATAACCTAAAATTGATGCATAGCAACCCCGAAGATGAATCCAAAAGACTATCATTCCTGATTCAAACTGTCCAATCAAACTGAGTTATTAATATCGGACTGATGCTAGATACACTGAAGCCCTAGCTAAACTGAGCTGAGTATCTAAATCAAAATCATTTAGCATCATAATGCCATGTCATGACCTGGTAGTTTAACAAAGAATGGAAAAGAGAAGTTCATAAATTGGACTATCAATATTGTGGCCATAGTCAGCTCAGAATTTGTTTGCTGTTTAAAATCTTGTTTTCAGTCTTTATGAGATTGGTTTTTGTTCCCCAGTTTTTTATCCGGTATCACAGTCAATCATGGTTCTAGGAATTTCATAATGATACAGACGCGCCAACTTCACAGCTGCCGACATGAGAGAATCTAATTTCAGTGGCTCTACATTCAACGGTGCTTATCTTGAAAAGGCAGTTGCCTATAGAGCAAATTTTACAGGTATATAAATATGTCATTCTTTTATCCATGAGTTTCAATTACTTATTTACTTGTATATTATTTCTTTTTGTAACATTTAAGCATTTAGCCCTTGTCAAACTATGTTTCTCCTTCAAGGTCAAGCTCTTTTCTGAAGTCTTAGATCCACAAGGATGTTTTTTTTTTTTTTATGACCTTTGGAATATAATTTTAGCACTTAATCGAATTGAAGTGTCAAACTTAAGAATATCTAAACATAGATTTGTTTAGTGACCTTTTTGGTCTATGTGATTTTAGGTGCTTATTACTTGAATGGATGTTTACTGTCAACAATTGATCACCACTAGCATATCTGAATTAATATCACT
This sequence comes from Musa itinerans, assembly GCA_001649415.1. Classification (NCBI taxonomy): domain Eukaryota; kingdom Viridiplantae; phylum Streptophyta; class Magnoliopsida; order Zingiberales; family Musaceae; genus Musa; species Musa itinerans. The sequence goes on along the minus strand of LVTN01000920.1, from coordinate 87,019 downwards.
GTAATTTATTACTGATCTTCATAAGAAATTGAAGTCAGATTAGAACACTAATCTAGAAAATGGTTCCTACTCAACCATTACTTCCCAAAGTTTAATATTTCTAATCTCAATCAAGAGTTCTTTTAATATTATACTATTTGGATATTCCAATTTCATTTTTTTATACAATATCTATTATCTATATGTATATGATCTATTAGTCCTAATCTATCACTAGTTACCATTTTCTTAAGTATCAACATTTTTCCAAGCTTGGATGTTTGTCTTGGGGGATCACATGTAGTTAGTTATGTGGATTCTTTATCTTAATTTGTCTATTAGTGAACCTTGTCTTTTAAATTTACCCCTTTATGCTTTCACTGGTTAGTCATCAAGCAGCTTGTGTTGTCCATGATTAACCACTGGATTTCTTATTTATAGTGATAACATGTTTTTTCATAATAACTTTTATCTGGCAAAAGGTTAAGAAAGAACATTAACTTGTATATTTGCTTCTAACCAGTCTTGAGTCATGTGATGGGAAAAGTAGTCTGAACAAAGTAGGAATGATGATTTTTCACAGCATTGTTCTTTTTTCAACATTCTTGGCTAGATACTCAATTATGATGATAATATTGTTTGAATAGTGTGTTCAAGCATTTTGTGACACATGACAGGCTATTGATCTTCAAGATTCCATTTAGCAGAAATGCTTTTGAAAATTGTCAACTCTATTTGATCTGCAAGATTTTCACTCGTTCTACCAATGGTCATGATTATTTATTTTGATTTATCTAAATGGTATCTCAAGCTTTTCAGCTAAAAGCCATCGATATTCAACTAATTTGGATCATTAACAACGGTCGTGACACCAATATTCAGATGTTGTTGCCACACTCCTCTTCTTTTCTTTTCTCTTCCCTCTTTTTATCTTTGTTCTCTTCAATGCTCCCTCCTCCTCCCACCACCACCATCACCATCACCACCTGTATGTTTTCTTTTTCTCTTTATTTTTGTTTGTTTCTAGTTTCTACCTCTTCTTCTTGTCCTTCCTTCCCGAGTCACCACCTCCTCATCCTCCTACTATTGTTTTACCTTTTTTTCTTCCTTTTTTTCTCTACCTCCTTTGTCCATCTCCCACGATTATCACTACTGCTACTACCATCACTGCATCTCCTCCTTGTGGTGGTGAGAGAGGGAGGGGAAGGGAAGAGGTCAGAAGCAGAGAAAGAAAAAAGGAAAGTGTTTTATGAGGCATAATATATATTTTTTTAGTGATCCTGGGTACTAGGGAAGACCTCCTGTCATTGTTCACTGACAGTTGGTTTCCAGAGGATCTGAGGCAATTTAACCAAAGGTAAGGTACCTGAAAGGCTAATTCAAGAGTACAAGGGTCGGTTTGAGAAAGGCCTAAACAATTGGGTTCTCTGTGCATTCTTTCAGTTGAATGCAGCTATGCTGAATTGCATAACACAATGGAAAGTTCAGAAAGAACTTGCTATCGTTCAGTACACTGGTTTGTCAGATTTTATTCTTTGAATAAATAGAGACATCAATTTTATACGTAATCATCATTCTATATTATCTCAATTACCACAGTTTGGTAACATAAATTCAGCATAACTTAGCTGTATTCTAATTTGTAGCTTTCCTGTGTTGCTTGTGATCTCGTGCAGGTGCTGATTTGAGTGATACTTTGATGGACCGCATGGTAGGCTCACTGTTGCATTGTTTTTCAAAATTTTAACTACTTAATTGATTAAGGTACTTATATGGATTTCTTTATAGTATGCATGTGATAGGTAGAAGTGGATCCACTGAACTATCAGCAAACCACTGACAGAATTTAGATTGCTTAAATGTTCAACATAACTTTTTCCAGAGAATTATGCATGAAATTATTTTTAATTTCTCCACTAGCTATCTGAATACTTTTTTGTATTTTGAAATTATCCCTAGAAACGCAGATAAAGACTTTGTCAGAGATATATAATGAGCAATCTTTCAATCTACTTCAGGCAAAGTGTATTTCTTTTTTTCTGTATTTATTTTTTTCCTTTATCTAGTATAGATAGTTTCAGGCAAAGTGCAAAGAAAATATCCGAGGGAATTTCAAATGAAAACTGTTGAAGATAAATCTACCACTACTTATGTTCATTATACATTGAAGAAACTCTGTTGGGAAAGGAAGACATACACAATTTGAAGGAGCAAAAAGTGACCAACCTCTCAAAGAAACTTAACGGGTTTGAAAGAGAAGTAATTAAAGGCAATTAGGTAAATCGATATAAAAGAAAGAACAGCAAAGTGGATATGCCAGGGGCTGTTTGCTTATGTGACAATTACAGCACTGAGCATTTGGATCACTTGAGATAGTTATGAATTTTAGCTAGCGACATCCTTAAGTTGGTTGTATGTGATTTTGTCTGGCCTTAATGATACACTAATTGTAAAAGTAAAATTATTCCTTGAGCAGGTTCTTAATGAAGCCAATCTCACAAATGCTGTACTTGTAAGAGCAGTTCTCACACGCAGCGATCTTGGTGGTGCAATTATCAAAGGTGCTGACTTTAGTGATGCTGTGCTGGACCTGCCCCAAAAACAGGTGCCTTTGAATGTGAAACTCTAAAGGTTTTCTGGCACTAATAACTAGAATTATGTGCCTTAATTCACACTATTTCTTCATGCACGGCTGTTCTTTTCTTGATATCATACTTTCAGTTTCATTTGTTGATATGGTTTTCAATACCCATCAATGTTGATCCCAAAGCCAAATGAAAAAAATGAGGGGTTACGAGAGACAACTGACAACAAGCATGAAACTTTATTAAATTTCATGAGCGATGATCTTAATCGATTAGTTCAATAACAGAAATAGATCGATGATTTGGTCATGACATTATGGGTGGTTGTTGTTACTGTTGTTATTTGTTAGATATGGCATTTGATTATTTTGCATGCCACAAACATCTGCTCGTTATAAATTGAATTCTGCAGAAGGATAAATTAAGAAAAAAGCAAGAATGAATAGCTTAGCTATAAGCATTGTGAATGGAAGAACCGTCATATACTCATTAACATGCACAGGATCTCCTTAACATTATGGTCGTCAATCTTTTGCACAACTTTGATTCATTTATTTTGAAGGCATTGTGCAAGTATGCAAGTGGAACCAACCCAATGACAGGGGTGAACACAAGGACGAGTCTGGGTTGCGGGAACACTCGCAGGAACGCCTACGGGAGCCCTTCTTCCCCCCTCTTGAGTGCGCCACCTCCAAAACTACTGGATCGCGACGGCTTCTGCGACGAATCCACTGGACTTTGTGATGCAAATTGAAGGTGACTTGGCATGAGAAACGAGTTTCTCTATGAGAAAATTTAATCTTCCTCTGTTTTTGGTCTCTCTTCTCTCTTTTTTAGCTACAATATTTGTCGTAGGATTTGACAATTTTAGTGAATGATACAGTGAGAAGAAATTGAAAGAGATGTGAAAGGCCCAAAAATTTCTTGTGGAGTAGAATCAAACCATATAATGTTCGGTCGCCCGGAGACTTATTTAGTTGAAGTTTAGATGGTAGCATTCAACAATGGTCATGAAATGAATTTTAGCTAGCAACAGGTGGGTATGAGAGATCTCTAATCCATGCAAACTAAAATGCATTTACCATCAATTCATAATCGCGATAGTACATCGCTGGATGCAAATGAATGATGAAGAATGTTGTTCGATGACATTTCAATTATAATGAACGGACAGACATCTACAGTTCTGTAGACATATTGTGATGACAGCAAATCTTGCTGTCAAACAATGGACCAAACGATAAGAGTCCAGAGTTCGAGAGAGATCGAGTCAGTCATCCAAACCCTCGGCTTCATGTTATGTACATTAAATCCGTGGCCTTCCACATGTTTCGACACCTATTTACCTCCTAATGATCAGTATTTCCAGTTAACTATCGTACGCCTTCACTTCCACATCTCGATTTGGGCACCACTGCAGTTGGAAGTCGAAGCACGTTCGGCATTTACCTCAGGCTTCTCAGAAGTCGAGCAGTGGAGCTCCTTGCAGACGCCTTCATGGCTGAGCTGGGACGCGACGAACTTGTCGAGCACCCTCCAGTCCGTGACCTGCTCCACCGAATGATCAGTAGCTCCGGCGATGTTGTAGGCGGAGAAGACCTGAAGCTGCTTGTTGGAATACTGCATCAGGTCGTCCTGCGTGATCGCGGGTGGGTGGAGAGCAGCTGCATGGCCAACGTCGAAGGGAAGCTTGGGGCTCTCCAGCTGGGGCAGCTGGAGGAACGCCATCTCCGGCCGCGCTCCTGCTTGCCTCGGGGAATCGAGCTCCGGCACCAAGGATGCATGATCGTCGTACCAGCATGCGGAGTCATGCCCGCTTGCTCGTCTGATGGGCGTCGCCGTCATTCTCTTCTTGAAAACCCTGCACACGACCCATCCCTCTTCCTGCGACATGGAAGCATCACAAGCTGTGGCTCGGAGAAGGAGAAGAGTCGTTTGAGCTCGAAGTCGTACTGTCACTTGCCTGCAGCGGTGCACTCTCGTTGGATTCAAGACGGTACTCGTGCATGATCCAATCCGACTTCTGCCCGTTAGGCGCTCGACCCTTGTAGAACACCAACGTCTTCCTCATCCCGATCAAGCTGTTCTTGGAGTAGATCGGCTTGTCCCTTCCGGTGGCCTTCCAGAATCCGGCGGCTGTCGCTCGATTGGTCCGTGTCCCGGTCGGATACTTCTTGTCCTTGTGGCTAAAGAAGTACCACTCATTTTGCTCCTCCCTTCCTATCTTGCATCTATCTGATTCCAAAAAACACATACCAAAGTTACACCGATCCAAAAGATGAACAAAGAAATGTACTGCTGATGAAGGCGATAGATGCCTTGAAGATCCCATGGCTCGATCTTATACAAATCGACGTCCTTTATGATATCAAGATCGATCCCTCTTGATGCTACCTTCTTCCTAAGATAGTAATCCACGAGTTCTTCCTCTGTCGGGTGGAACCGGAACCCGGGGGGAACATGAGAAAAGGTATCCATCTTCTCCGGGATCTGCAGTCACTGCCTGCAGATCACATACGGGCAAATGCACATTAAAATGCCAGGAGAATTAAGCATTCGCTGAGCTCAATCTGAATGATCCAGCAAATAATCATGATTCAATATTAGGTTTGCATCGGTCTTCATGCATTCGAGTGGAAGACTACGTACTTTTCTCTACACACAACCACAGGTAATATATATCTGCATGCAAGACCCAAACATATTGCCTGCATAGGTGATGCTGTCATTCTAAATTAAGAGTTATGTTTCATGTGCATTATTATTTAGGCAAAAAATAATATTAATAGGTTACAATAAGCTCTCAAACTCTTTACCAGCTAAATTAAATGACACCTTCAGTTAATAATAGAATAACTGTGCTGTGAACATATCCAAACTAATATATTCTTAGAGGTAAACATTCCTAATAGATTAGTAGCTCTCACATTAGGACATCAGGTGTAATGCTTCTTCAAACCTACTGATAAAGGAGCACCCATGTTGATCGCATGTGTATGACTTGTTTCTTCTTTCTATTTACAAGACTGTGCATAGGATGCCAAGAAATTGTCATGCAAGTGCAAGCATGCATTGTCTTAGTTCATGTACTTTCCTTGTTTATGCCCTTTTTGTTAAGCTGTATATGCACATATGGTAGTATGATCACATAAATATACATTGTCAAGAGAGAGAGAGAGAGAGATTTATGACCCAAAGCTTACATGTAGTTCGAAAGATCCTTGCCTTATCATTGGAAGAAAAGATTTCCAAAACAATTATGTGATTGTCCCCATGGATAAAGCAAGGCAAACTTTCCTCCTTAATGTATTTTCACACAAGAAAACCACAAAAGGTCATCAGGAAAGACATATACAGAGATCCAATATATATAGAGTGGTATATCTTTTCATCAATGGCTCTTCACAATCCTTTAAACCTCGTTAAATTGCTGGCTTGAACTAAAGAGGAAAGTTCACAAAAGAGTTCAGATATAATTCTGAATGAGATAGATTGGCTGGATCATCACCATAAGTTAAAGCAGAAACATAAACATCTAAAGACACTACGAAGCACGCTAGCTTGATGGAAACAAAGTGAGAGCGCAAGAGAGTCTGTAAAGCTGTCCATACAAATAACAACAGAGAATACCAGATTGTCATGCATATACAAACCTTCTTGCCTTCGATGTGTAACCAGATGTGTGCTGAAAGTAACAAGCTTATATGTATCGGAAGCATTGCGTGTTTAGATGGAGAGAGAGAGAGAGAGAGAGAGAGAGAGAGAGAGAGAGAGTTCAGGTAAAATGAGGAAAAGGTCTTACTGGTTATAGAGATTAGTGAGACAGGCCAATTAGTTCCGAGTACGCTGAATGAATTATTTGGCTTGGACACGCCTCTGATGCCGGAGTCAGCCGTGACGGAAAAGATGAAGACCTTTTACTGCTATATTAGTTTATCTTGGCTCGACAGAAGCCTCGGGCGTCGTATCGTCTGTGACGCCTCGTCCTTCTATCTTTGGAGCACCGCGAGGGATCGGATCCCAAGAACAACGCTCCACAGAGAGAGAGAGAGAGGTTATGGAAGAGGGTAAAGGAGGAGGCAATGGCGTTAAATAACAGGCGGTGTGCGATCGCCAAAGGATAGAAACTATAGTTTAGTCAGATCCGGTGTTCTTTCAGCGCAGCGTGCTGCTGCAACATTCATTCGTGTATGTGTGGATCGATGGATTGCGGGGAAAGGCTACGGAAGCAGAGAAATGGCGCCGCAATGGCCGGAAAGAGCAAAGCTTCTTTTACTTCCCTTTGGCCTTCTCTGCCGCAACCGCCACCACCTCCACCCGCCACCGATAGCGACCAGGACGACGGGAGATCACGACGCTATCCTCCTTTTCTCCACAGAGATGGCAGAAAGAGAGGCACGGAGAGAGAGAGAGAGAGAGAGAGAGAGAGCAACAAAACGGAGTACAGCTGCCTGCAGCTTTATGTAGAAGCCTGCAGGGAAGTAGTAAAAGCAGCAGCAGTAGGTAATCAAAATCGACGATACGAGACCACCGCTACAAGCTTCATGTTTACTCACAGTTCGTGAGCAGCACAGCCCGGGACTTATGGGGGGTGTCCAAAGTAGCCAGTGGTGCGGGGGACCGCCTGCTTCTGCTCTCAATGGTTGGTTGGCTGTCTGCTTACAATTCCTTCTTCTTCTTCTTCTTCTTCTAAAGGCCTTCCTCACATATGAGCTGCATCCAATACCATTTTCTCGGTCACTACGATCATTACCACTGGGAGAGGGGAGAGAGTCATTCTCCGGTGGTGGGGGCTCTTTCGGACCGGCCCAAGCATTCCGATGGCGACGCGTCTCCAAACACCAATCCAAACCAACAGAACGAGGAGAGGCTAAACATGCAAGTAAATAACGTTGCCGCTGAGACCCACAACTTTAGTGGGTCCCGGCGGGGCCGCCCACGCGTGCGCGAGTTCAGCACGTGGCGGCTCCCGGTCCGGCGTGGGCTCGACCCGATGATTAGGGCCCTGGTCCCGCGGGACCCACCTCGTCAAACCACCTCTCCGGTCGACACGCGGCGGGTTTTTTGTTTCTGTGGGTACCTCCCATCGTATATGTACAGCCTGTAATTTGGGGCATACGTATATCGGTAGGTATATCTTTGGGCCAGAAGTGAAGCAAAAGTATCGCACGCGATGCTCCGGTCATCCTGCGGCATCATACACCCTTCGGTTCTCCTCCTCCTCTTCGTTGGTCAGCCACCCAAAAGGAACACGACTCCTCCCCTCGTTGGTCAGCAATCACGTTGCCATGCATGTTGTCAAAGCTTCCTTCCTCAGCTGCATGAAGACTGCTTCTGATGATACGATAGAGAGAGAGAGAGAGAGAGTTACGATCAACGAATGGTTCGGAGAGATCGACCATGGCGGTCGATCATTGCCTACGTAATCCCATCATTGACTGCCCCCCCACCGCCACATGTTTCGTCGGACGTGACGCGCTCGGTGGGACAGTCTTCTCCTACAAGCTGCGGAGCCAATGCGAAAGGGTTGCGGCCTCCTGAATACACGCCGGGCCCCGCCGGCCACCTTCTTCTCTCCACCATGATGTCTTCTCTCTTCTCTCTCTCTCTCATACGGTCCACTGCGTCTTTCCCGTAGATCTTTACAGATCTCCGAGGGGCCCAAAGTGTAGCTTTCTTCCTGCACATACTTGAAGCAGTATGCCCCCAAGTTATCCTCTAAAACATGTTCCTTTGGTCCCTAATATCAAGTGCCATAAAAATATGTAGATTTCTAAGTCCAAATCAACGTATATGATGTACGTATAAAGATAAGGCTATCAAAAATGTGTAGAGTTCAAAGTCTAAATCAGCGTATGTGATGTACGTATATAGATAAGGCCATCACCCTCACGCTTAATGGGCGTAATGATGAACTTATAGTGTGCGTCATATGTTCACTGTGAGGAAGAGGGGCTCTGAAAGAAGTGAAATATTCTCACCTAAAGATAGGAACTATGAGAAGAAGGGCATGATAGCTTTCGGTTTGCATGTCTCGTCAAAGTGTAGTACCTATTATGACCATGGAGTGTGGTTGAACGCCACAACAAGGAGGAGAAGAGGGATGGAATGATGAGAAGCCACTCATAGAAAGAGATTTTGATCTAATTTATTGCTTGATCTCGTTGTTCTAAAAGTATGATTTGTTTTGTTCCGATTGAACAAAGCATTGGGTTGTGTAATGCAATTTGATTAACCACATATGCCATTACAAAACTCTTTTTGGCTTATATGTACTTATAATACAATCACATGTAATTGTCCATGCAATGCATCATGCAATGCTAGAGCATAAAATTATGAAGAACAGATTGTAAGCATGGATATACCACAAATTATTGCACCTAAGATGAATAATGTATACGATTTTTACTGAATTCATATTATTTATGTATCTCAGAAGAAAAAGAAAATTATATTGATCTAGAGGACTTGATGGATATATTATCATTAAGTTGAACTTATGTCAAGGTAATGAATTATATGTCCCCAAAAACTAGAGATTCATATCTTTAGGATATATTATTAAATTAAGTTATCCAAAAGCCATTCTCAAACCTTAATTTCATTTAACAAAACTTGAAAAAAATCATGACAAAGCTGATAGGATATATTACTATGTAGAGCTCATGTTATCGAATTTAAAATTCTTTTGATCATTGTTTAAATATTATCCTGTGTAATTAGTTATCTTTAGCATCGCGATTCTTACACTTACAAAAGTTACATTGAGATCCATATACTTATGAGAATAAAATATTTAACCTCATTTTTTCTCTTACTGATGAAAATACTATAGTAGTAAATTGAAGTGAGACAAAATCAACACATGCTTAATGATAAATCCTATGATATTTTCATCAGCAAATTCGATGACACGAGGAAAAACGAAGTTAAATATTTTACTTTCATAAATATAGGGATCCAAATATAAATCAACACGTGCTTACTGATAAATCCTGTGATATTTTTATCAGCAAATTCGATGATATGAAGAAAAACAAAGTTAAATATTTTACTTTCATAAATATAGGGATCCGAATATAAATCAACACGTGCTTAATGATAAATCATGTGATATTTTCATCAGTAAATTCGATGACATGAGAAAAAATGAAGTTAAATATTTTAATTTCATAAATATAGGGATCTGAATATAAATCAACACGTGCTTAATGATAAATCATGTGATATTTTCATCAGTAAATTCGATGATATGAGGAAAAATGAAGTTAAATATTTTATTTTCATAAATATAGGGATCCGAATATAAATTTTAAAAATATTAAAATCAAAATATTAAAAATAACTAATTAATAATATGTAATTAAGTCGTTATCTATCTTGGCTTCATAGTTCTCTCAACGAGTAATAGATCTATCTATCTACGCTTGCATGGAGCTGCCGCTTCTCAAGTCAACCTTCTCATGGACCTACACCGCATAAAGTTTCATTCAAGCCCTAATCCACACAATTTTTAGCTAATTATAAATTTAGTTGAAGTTGACAACAAACATTAAATATCATCCACACAACTGGATGGTATTTAATTTCCATTGACATTTCTGCATTCTTCATGTTGGTATTGATATTTGCCATCTCCAAGTCGAGACAGCACAAGTACTTAGTCCACAACAATGACATCTGACCACCTCTCCCCCCTGACTTGCTCTCCTACTGCCACACCAGTCCAAGCCATTCAGGTTTGACGGTGAAGAAGAAGACTCCACTGCCTATTTGTTCCATTCAGGTCTGAGGGACCTCACAGGCACCGACCAGTTAGCTGAAATGGTCTGCACCATGACATCTGCAAAGTGATAAGCTTCAGCTGTTGCTTTGCTGAATCGGAAAGCACAGCAGCAATCATGCTATGGAAGTTGGCATCCAATGCACTTGCAGATATCTTCAGCGAAGAAGAGAAGGAAGCATCGTCACGCCTTGGGTTCTTCTGCAACTGCTGAAAGGATAATAACATTGCCTTTCTTTGTAATGGTGGAGCAGATGCGTGGTGACCCAATCAAAATGAAGGTGGCCGCGTAGTATCATCTTCTTCATCGTCTGCACCTTCCTCGAAGTTCTGTGAACCCGCCCTTTCCGTACGCATCCCTGCGACGAGTCGCAGTACGAACAAGCCGTTTCCTTCTCGCAAGACGATGAGAACACGCAACGTAATAGGAACGAATCCATGCACTCGCTGCGGCTTCCACGTTGCTTCCTCGGCGGACTTGTAGCGTCGGGTATTGCCTTTTCCTTGCGTTCTTTCCGGTGGAAGTCAACGTCAGATGGGATGGGTACCATCGTTGAGCTCAAGCTCGCGGTAACTGTTGAGATTTGGATCCGGATTCGCTTAGCTTGATCCCCGGAATCCATCCTTCTCCCCTCCTTCCCGGAATCAACGCCAGCCTGCGTTTATGGTGGTGCAACCAACTCGGATAACATCTGCACTGAGCACACGCTTCCTTCCTATTGAGGGAGCCCAAACGATGGGACCGGACCACCGTAGACAAACACACGACTCCTGACCCTTGTGCTTCCTCTTCGTCTTCTCTTCTCTTCCTCTTTATATTGTTCTCACTCACGCTTTCCTCCTCTTCTTCACTGTTCTCTGTCTATATAATTTTGGTTTTGTTTCGATCGAGAGAGGGAGAGAGAGAGAGAGAGGAAAGGAATCGGTGTGTGAAGAGACTTGCTTCTTAGCTTCGCACCCTTTCACGTACTTCATGTCATTAGGTTCTTTTCTCTGCAACGTCCGCAGTTGCTTTAGATGATGATGAGATACAGAGGAGGGTTCAGACTGGGCCGCCGCCTCGTGCGGATCTGGCGACGCGTATTTCGATTCGACCGTCGCCGCCGCAAAGGCTGCTACGTCCGCTTCGACGCCACCCCATCGCCCACTGTCTCCAATTCTGGCCGCCGAATCGAGGCCTCTGCGCTGGCGGCGAGGGTGTTCGACTGGGGCCGGAGCCTCTCCCGCCGCCTCCGCCACCGCCTCGGGGACAGGACTCTGTTCCTGGGTGAGGAGGATCGGAGGCCGCCGCCCAAGGGGCACCTGGCGGTGTACGTTGGCCGGGGGAGGAATGACGTCGGGGGACAGCCGCCGCGGAGGTACTTGGTGCCGGTGATCTACTTCAACCACCCCTTGTTCGCGGAACTGCTACGGGAGGCCGAGGAGGAGTTCGGGTTCCACCACCCCGGCGGCATCACCATCCCCTGCCCCGCCGCCGAGTTCGAGCGCGTACGCAAGCGCATCGCAACCGCTGGCCGCCACCTACCCCGGAAGAGCAACGTCCGATCCTTCATGCTCTAAAATCATCGCCAAAATCTCTATTCTTTTTGCCTCTCTCCGTTCACAACTCACATGTAATACAAATATTATTCTAGTTTTCTAAATTAATTTCTTAATAATTTTGGAGTATTTTGTGACAAATTACGGAAAATATATGTTCAGTGACACATTGAACATTTCCTTCAGCTTCATATTTCATCAAATCAAAGAAAGGGAAAAAGGGAGAACAACGAGCTATATACCACTCAAAAGTAAGGACAAAATTCGAGGATAATTATTTCTAAAAATCGAGAATTATCATTAACTGTAAATATTAGACATTTTTACTTATAAATAGCTCTTTATTTGTTTTACGCATGCATGTTTGTACTGTAAGAATTGCAGTGATGGATTTTATAGCAACATACAATTATCCTTTTTCCTATATGGGAAGAACAATGGCAGTCCTCAAAGAAGTTAAAAGACCATATTTACAGAGAACACACACACACATTTACAGACAAGAGATGAGCAATTAGATGATTTCTCTCGCAACAGATTGTAATTGTTCACTTGCATAGCATGATTACTGCAGGCTGAGGAGAAGAGAGAGTTCGAGGCGATACAAGATCATGCACTGAAACCTCGATGAGATGGACTCCACATGGCAGCAGCTCCATCGTAGCTTTTGCACGAACTAGAACAAGCGATACAAGATCATGCACTGAAACCTCGATGAGATGGACTCCACATGGCAGCAGCTCCATCGTAGCTTTTGCACGAACTAGAACAAGCCGCTTCCATTACGTCCTTTGAGATGCCTTCGTTGCATATGTTCGCAAATGCCCGCATGTGTTTCATCCCATATTGAGTGAGCGATCCACAGTGTGATTCAAACGCTCGAACCTGAGGTTTGTTGTTACTCTGTCAGCTAAAGAATAATTCTGAAATAAGCAGGTAAATAAGAAGAGAAAATTGACTCCCTCTCAGTTTGAGCTATTCAACATATCCACAAAATGATGAGACAAAAAACTCAGTTCACTTGGTTGCAGCTTCATAACCAAATATCGGTATCTAAATTGCCATATACCAATGAAAACCAAGATGAAAGAGAAAAGAAGAGAGAAGATGACTTACCATTGACTTCAAGCATTCCCAATCATCAACCAGTGCCTGACCTGATGGTCTTACAGCTCTGAGGATCGAAGGACCGATTTCTGATCCAAAAATTTGATTCCCAATGTAATCGATGCTGCTGTCGAGATGCACTCTGTGCACCATTGTCTTTGTGATCTCCTCAAGAATTTCCTTCTTTTTGCTCGACCTTTCATCCGATTGTTCATACTGGAAACAAGCAACGATTACATAACTAAAAGATATGTAGTATTTTTTTTACATTTAAAGAATGGTCATCCAGGAAAGATAATTTGCGTCGAGAGAGATTTAGGAGATTGCAAACAAGGTTGACCTATTGAACTCAACTGACTAAGATACAGATTTGCATTGCCTGTTGATACAACAGATTATTTGCTGCATTATATATCAACGTACCAACTTCATACCGATGATTAAAGTGTATCTGCCATGTTTTGTTTTGCTTTTTTTTTGCAAGAAAGAAAAATACATTAATTCAAAAGTAGAGAGAACACAGGAGGCGAATAACCTCTCTGAAAAAAAATAAAGAGTTATGATCTCTGGCAAAATTAGCAAGGTGGTGGGCTTCAGTGTCCATGTTTCTAGGTACATGACTCCACTTAGAAACATTAACAAGATTAGCTATATACAAAATATTAAGGCAAACATTCGTTGAGCGCCAAGGGAAGTCAGTTGCCTACAGATAAAGAGTAATTTCTAATTTTGAATATACAGGAAATCCATGAATATGTAGTTTCTTTTCTTTCTTCTATCTGTTTCTCTCAATGAACTGCCGAATACTGCTCCTATCACCTCTTACCTTTGTTCTCTATCCACTAAGAATGAATATTAGAGTTACCTGGATTCTCTCACCCTAAGCACAAGTTCTGTTGGATGGGTATATCCACAAACAGAACATACCATCATTACCCAGCAATTCAATTACAGTACAAAACAAATAACCATTTAGTCCAACTGTCCAGAAATGAAGATCAACCTATAATAACTAATACAAAATTGACTTTGACCATGAAAAGATCTCAAACCCTATTTATGTATCAAGACAAGTTAACATTAATATAGTTGCTGTTTATCCAAAAACTAAGAGAACTATTACCAATTGTTGAGCCCTTGATTTCGATCATTGACATGGAACGCAGACCAACAAATAAAATTCAATGTAAAAGAAGAAAAAATTATTATTACTCACCATTTTCCACATGAAGAGAAGATCGGCATCTCTCTGATTGATCACCCCCATTGGCATTCTTAGGCGAAGGGCATTCTCAGTAGCATTGGCAATGGCAGGCTCAAAGCCCTGGTAAAGGGACAGCATATCAGATTTAACACTCCTGTCACCATACTCCATCACATGAGATCCTGTGTTATATGTGTCATGATTGGACGTCCTCATCTTCACCTGAACACCACACAGAAAAATAACACTCCCAATTAGAAGCAAAGAGTAGGTTAACATGATCTATGATTCTATGGTAAAGGCTGGTAGTAGATACCTCCTCAAACTGTTTCCCAACTGTCTCCTCCTTCAGATTGTGGGTCTCACTGCAAGAAGCATAATTGAATAGTAGAACTAAAAAGACACCTAAAATCTGCTCACTATTATTCATCAATATCACTGAAACCTGCTTCGCAAGAACTTCCATTGAATAGGTATTATCAGCATAAGATAAATCAGGAATTATGTATGGTGAACAATAATCAAGTCGTCATCCTACATATGCATGAAGAATGAAAGAACTTGATGCTTTGTCAAGATAAATTGTTGTTGATGCTTATCAATCAAATATCAGCTCAAATTAGATGGATAAGAGGATCCTAAACTCCTCAGTAATTAAAAAAAATAAAAAGGATACATCTGGAGAGTTTCTCCTGTAAGAAAACATTTGAAATTTGAAGCAAACTATAATTTAGTTTTTAGGCCTAAATGCAAACCTGTCTTCCATCCATGCAACACTGTACAAATCGCCAAGGCAGGTTGTAAATTCAGGAGGCGGAGGAGGATCCATTCCAGGACAATATGTACCCCAACTGCTTTCCACAGCGTTGGATGCAGTTGTCACATATATGTCGAGGTTTTCTGGCATTAAACCTTCAAAAATGCTGCCACTCTCACATGCTTCCACATAAATAACCTGTTGAAGTAACCACTTAGAACGCCTACCAATTCAGTGTGCCACAATCATAGTGCTGATATAGCGTGGTCCTCTTACCATTTCTTTGTAACTATTGGATGCATGTTTCATTTTCAATACTTCAATGAAATCAGCAGCATAAAGAAATGGCATGTTGGGCATTCCTAAATCAGAACAGGTGTCAGCATACATAGTCAATCTTGGAATTTGGTTCCCCAGCAAAGCACAAAAGAACAGGAAATTACCGAGAACCCCAGGGCCTCCATGGTCTGAGTAGTAAATGAAGATCCTGTCATCTGGTTTGCTGTCTATGACTTTTCCGCTTCCACCTTCTATAGCACTCCTATCACCCAAAAGCACAGCATATAGATTCTTTGCAGTGACTTGCTCTTTGGTGTAGTCCTGAAGACAACGGTTACTGTTTTAGCACACTGAATTTTGGAACAATAGCATGTACAACAATTAATCAAGGTCTCGGTTGGCACAGAGACAAATCAGATGATGTTATTTCTGGATCACCCTTATATTTTCTACTTCTTATCACAAGAGGGAGCAAGAAAGTCAAGCAAATTGATTGTCTGTCTAACCTGGAGATGTGAAGGTATATAGTTTGATATCTGAACAAACATATCAGGTTTGATGAAAGAATTTGACATGAGCTCAAAACGTAATGCAGCAATTGGAAGCCTGCCTCTATGACCCGATGCATTCATCTCCCACTAGATCACAGGCATTTTTTTAAAAAAAGAAGAAATTTTTTTTGGCATAGGCTAAGACACTGCAGGTTCTTAGAAGTAGAAAATTTTGAAGTCTACACTACCATTGCAGAAGTACAGCATTGATATGAGCAAAGCCCTGCCTGATGACTATAACTAAATTGTCCATTGCATACTTATGAGCTATGTAGGAAATTTGTTGTCTCCAAGGGCAAATAAAAATAAGCCAGACAGATTATAGTCCAGATAAAATAATACCCACCTATACTTGTTTTCTTTTTTCAAAAAATTCAGAAAAAAAAATGCCGAATGTAGTACAACATATCTATTTAGGATACGAATCAATTTTCCTATTAGATTAATCCATTACTGATCCATACATTGTTTCCAACATGAATCAAATTTTATGTTATTTGCTAAATGAAGCTACCTTGTAGTGCTCTGTGTTTTTACAAAGGGAGTTGCTAAGACTAAATCAGTGCAAATATGACCACTTTATATGACCATTTCTACCACAGCAGAGAAGAGAGGGCCGAACAAGAAAGTCGATGAGCTCACGAGAAACTAAAGACAGATTAAGAATGACGAAAACAGAGGAGTCCCACTGGTGTGTATGTACCTTGGGGACGCCGGCATAAACGTCTTGGCCCTGTGGATGGTTGATAATGACTCCCTGCCTCGGGTTAAGGGGGTTGTGAGCGATGTCGTCGTGCATCATCACCACTATGTTCTCCTCCTTCAGCCCACCTCTTAGCAATAACTGGTATGCGTGGCACACGTCCGCCTGCATTCCACACATCCTCATCGTCGTCGTCACAGCAGATAATGTGTTTGTTGAATTAACTCAACGACACAGAACAAGGGCGTTCGCTTAATTACCTGGTGCCGGTAGTTCCCATAGCCGGAAGAGCCCGCCACAAGCAGCGCCCACTTGGTCCCCGTCTCCTCCTCCTCGTCCTGACGGCCGCCTTCTCCGGGCTCGGGGACGACCCTATTCGACGGCAACCGGATGATCGGGTCCCAGCCGGCGGCCGCCCGCGTGAGGCTCGGCCTGGAGGC
The DNA here is from genome assembly GCA_001649415.1 of Musa itinerans. NCBI lineage: Eukaryota > Viridiplantae > Streptophyta > Magnoliopsida > Zingiberales > Musaceae > Musa > Musa itinerans. Next base: position 70,089 of record LVTN01000920.1, on the reverse strand, counting down.
GGAGAGAGACATCGCAAGCAGAAGCATCGCGGCGAAAGAGAAGAAGGCGCGCCTGGCGGCCGCGGGGGAGGAGCTCGTCGCCATGACACGCAGTGAGATCGAGGTCCGAGTGGCGATGGGGAATAAGGAATTGGACGGAAGAATGGAAATCAAGAAGAGGAAGATGAGGAGGAGGGGAAGCTGCGGCCGCCGCCTGTCGCATCCTCCCACCCAGCAAGTCGCAGCGCCATGCAGCAGAAGGAGAAGACACGTGGAAGTCGCGGCGGTTAAGTGGGTCCCGCTCACCGACCCGAGGTTCCTTTCTCGCTCACCTTCATACTTTGCTCGTGCAGCTCCTCCGTCTCTTTGTTGGCGCCTGCAAGGAAGGGGCGGTGCTCCGCACGGCGACCGCGCCGCGAGTTCCGAGGGAGGGGAAGCGCGGATGCTGTGATCATCTAGTTACTGGCGCCCCCGAATTGGCTTGCTTTTCCTACTCGTATCCCCTACTCGTTTCGCCTACCCACTGTTGTATTTGCGGAGAAACGTGGGTCCTTCATGTGGGACCACGTCACAGGCAGGGTAAACGCGCGGGCTCGATAGTTCACGATGACACGGAGAGGTACTTTCGGTCCTCCCGGTTTGTATGTTTAATATGCCCGCACCGAACAGCCAATAAAGTTTATGCACAAATCTCAAAGCGTGAGAGGACGAGGACTCTATGAACGAATCTTAAAGCATGACCATGACTTGATTAGACTGGTAGCCGGCAGCGTTTGCGTGATTCGATTTATAAGACACGAATCATTGCAACAACATTTACATCGAGGACATATGCGGGAATCTTAATGTACAAAATGATTGACCAAACCATGTTAATGTTATCATGCTAATGACCAAACCTTCGTCACCAGCGACCTTTCTCGTAATGATCATCTCCTTCTAAAGTCATAATTTCTAGCTAATTATTATTCGATTAACATTTTTATAGTTTCGGGACACGACCCATCCCCAACTGGCGTCAAATCGGCTGGTCGCGACCTAAGTCGAGTTGAACGAACCGCCTCGTCCTCGGTCCCACATTCGACAACGTATCGCAAGGAGCCGAGCATCCTCACGCATTCCCCTCTCCCCAAAATAAAGAACACCCGAATCGTTGCGTTCTCGTAAAAAGGGGTCGGCTTCGTCCTCACTTCGAATTCGCCTCTCTCCTCCCTCGGCGAAACCCTAGCCTTCCGCTCCGCCCGGCCGACACTCGCCCACCGGGAGCTACGGATTTGTCTCGCGAGTTCGCTCTGCGCGATCTTTCTTCTATCTAGGGTTTTCGCCCTTGCTTACTCCGAGTTAAACGGGTATTTTTTCCACCGTTCTACAAGGCTATGATCCAGTTTTGATATATTTTTTCCTTGTATGTTTTTCTCCTTTTCTTCTCATGGATCTGGGCTTGCAAGAAGATGCTACTGGTTGCCGAATCTTGGAATTTTCTTTGCTGCAGCATCTTTTACTTTCAAGAATTTGATATGTTGTAATTTTGGACGCGGTCGATTCTTTTTTCCCTTATAATTCTTCGATCTTTTTGTCTCTTCGGATGTCATATAAGCAGTATTTTAGTTAAACATCAGCAATTTAAATATGTGATTCTTGATAATAAGGTCAGGTTCTTGAAGGTCATGCCTTGTTTGTTCTTTAAGATGTTTGGTTCTTGGGTCTAATTCGATATTGCATGTGAACTGATGCAGTTGATACAGGAGATTTGTTTTAATGGATAAAGATTCAAGTGCCGCAGCAGACTCGGCTCTTTCTTGTTCTCGTTGTGGCAAACCCGCTTATCTGCAGTATGTTCTTTAACATCGTTTGCAGCAGTTACATACTTGATTGGTTACCAATAGCTTGAAGCTGAAATTATTAGGAGAAGGATTGGACATATTCTGATTACTGAATGATTCAATTATTATTTTACTGCTGTAACCTTTGGAAAATTAAATTACATTATTTTAGGTACATTATTTGCATGACACGTCATAGAATTTGCATCTATATCTGTAGATGCCTATACTACAGTTTGTCAATAGTTCTCGACACAATGCACGAATATATTACAGCCCAGTGACGATGAGGAGTTTTGGGGTCATTGCTGCAATGATTTTCTCAAGTCAGTTTAATTGAGCTAATGTCTAATAATTTTCTTGAACGTAGTGAATATTTGTCCTTAAGCCTATTTAAATTAATCATGATCTGGTCAAGGCATACATGGAACATGAAATATTGTAATAAATTTCTTTTGTGCTTTATATTACATGAGAGGATTGTAATGATTTTTTTACTAGTCTGGTAGCTAGTTCTTCATCCCATATTAATTCTCTAACCATGTCTTCTGGAGCTTATGCTTTCAAAGACTAATTAGTGAAACCCATTTAAACTCTTGAAAACATAATTTCAAAACTTTTAGTTGAATGATACATAAAAATGGAGATGGTTACATGAAAAATTTCAAAACTTTTAGTTGAATGATACATAAGAAATGGAGATGGTTACATGAAATAAATGTGAACCATCAAACTTGGAATTAGAAACCAAAGCTGATTTTATTGTTGAAATCTGAATTGGGATAGAGATTTAATAATGATTTAAAGGATTTAAAGCTGTACATTTTTTTAATAAACTATTAGAATTTATGGTCTCAAGGAGGAAGGAGTAAAATGAAAGAGAGAGGGGTAAAAATGTCACTGATGATAAAAGGATTATTGAATTATACTTATTGTTATGGTTAAGAGCTCACAGGAGTGTTATAGAATGTAGACTATGTTTTATGGCTTTAAGAATTGATACTTAAATTTGTATAATTGAGGACTTAATATATAAATCTGAGAGACTTTGGGGGCTTATTTAAAGAATCCATGTGATCCTGATAGACATTCATATTGTTTCCTGGTTTCTGTTCCATCTATTTACATTTATATGTTTGTGTTCAGGTCGGTGTTATTCTTTACTTATATTATGTTTGTATAGAAATACTCTTTGTTAATGCACTTCTTTATGCTTTTTTGCAGATGCCCCAAATGTGTAGAGCTAAAGCTACCTCGAGAAGGTGCTGCATTCTGGTTTGTCGCATGTCCTGCTTTGGATTTTACCATCTGTAGACTAGCTTAAAATTATGTACAAAATATTTGGAGAGAATGATGCTAGAATATCTAATCCCACATCAAAATTGTTGAAATGTTACATATCATTCCATCTACCGAAGTCTTCCCAGTATAGGAAGCTAATAGTTTGGTACTTCATGTGGTACTCCCAAGCACAACCAAGCCTGTGCATTGCATCTCGCAAGTTGGTCTTAGATCAGTAAGTATTTGATACTTAAAGATGCCAATCGTTCCTAGTCTAATTGCTAAAACTTAAGTGCTTATACAAACTTCTTGCAGCCGACATATATAGTATAAGGTTATAGTTCTATGATATTTTGTTTGACTTATGCTGTGTTTAGTCTCTGCTATGCTTTTTCTTGCAAATTCATTGTATCATAAAATCATCGTTTGTGATCCAATTAGCCAATATACAAGGAAATCCAGAGGAAGTAGGAAGATGGATTTATTATGTTGATACAAACATGAGTTTCCAATGGAAAATAAAGTAGAGCACTGTGCAATAATCCATGGTCCGAACAAAAAAAAAAAGAAAAACAGCCAGTGGGTAAACATATTCTCAAACTACCTGAAACAAGTTAGTGGTACAAATTTAGGCCGAGTGTTGATCAAAATTTTGTAGCTTCCTGACAAGATTTTATGACCTTTAGTTGATTGACATACAAATTATCCCAGCTAATTTCTGGTTGATCTAAGTGTGCATAGGACATATTGCATTTGATGTCACTTTGATTTAGAGATAGTTGTTGGCCTTTCATAGATCACCATGTGACATTGCAAATGAAACCACATTAATGTAAAACCTCATGCCTAAAATTTAGTCTAGCCACTATGATCATATTCCTTGTTGCTCCTCTTCCCTTTATTACTCTCTTTCTTTAGCTCTCTTATGCTTGGTTCCATTGCCAAAGCACCTTATTCAGCCCATCTTTTCTTGGGTAAAAGCTACCTGTCTCCATCGTCGCAACCTCTATTGCTATTGTTGCAAAGCTGTGATCTCTGGTTCTGCTTAGCCTTCTTTCAGTGACCACTCATGATGACTGCATTGAGGAATGAGGACAAGGAGCTGTTTGCTTACCTTTGTGTGCAGTTGATTAATAGCCAAATGGTGATGACCCCAGCGGTGATTTAATGTGGTTGAGGTGAGATTCTCATCCTCTGTATACATCATCTCACCATCAGATATGGAGCACCAACCACCTCCTCTCTTCTGGACTTTATTGAAGTTTAAGAGCAGTGCTAATGGAACTTACGTACATAATATGTGGATTGAGATTTCGATTGGTATGTTCCAATGGATGCCAAAGTAGATCGGAAAATGTCATGTGGATTGAGATTTCGATTGGTATGTTCCATGCCAAAGTAGATCGGAAAATGTTGTACATGCATGTCACACATGAGCATCCACTGGTGTATGTCAATACTGCCACACATGGGTGTTGGCATGTGACATGATAAATGTTGGCATAGGCATACCATGAGAATACATAGAATGGTATACAATGCCATTGAGAACATTCATGCAATGCCTTTGATGCCTGCACTTTACCGGTATACCTATCGTTAAAAGGTGAACTGGACTTGTCATTAGTTAAAATTGTTTGGAAAACCTTAACATGTTACACTTACTTTTTGGTTTCTGACATTTAGTTATTCAGTAAGCTTTGATGTCAGTTCTTGTAAGATAGACATCTTCTTTTGGCCATAAACATTAAGATCCTTTCGATGGATAAATGCAGATTCTATGATCTTTTTCTATTATATTTAATTCCTTCTCTCTTCTTCTCTTTAACTCATTTAATATCTTGTAAGGTGTTTGTTTTAGGTATGCTTTTTCTTGTTAAGTTCAAAACAACTATCTGCTTGCAGCACGCAGGATTGCTTTAAAGCTTCTTGGAGCTCTCACAAGTCAGTGCACCTCAAATCAAAGTTAGCAAATGTTCAATCTGAACAAACTCAAGATGGTTGGCTATATTGCTTGAGGAAGGGCCAGACTCGAACATCTGAACTTCCCTATTTTGATTGGACGGGGTACAATTATCATAAGAATCATCATTTTACCTGTTGCTTGTCTTTCCTCAGAGAAAATATGCTCAACTTTGTATCCATGATCGTGAAAATGTTAGATTCATTAGTGGAGTATACACCTTTATGTAACGATGCAAAATAGCAAGAGACAGGAAGTTTATATTAGCAAATAACTCATGATTTGTAAAACTTTGATCAATATCTTCAAGTCAGTTGACATTATCTTCAATTCTTATATTCGAGGGATGGAAGGACCTTCAGATCATGTTTCATCAGCTTTGATAATTATTGGATGCAATGTTTTATTTTTATGTCAATTATTGATTTTCTTTTCTGGTAGTTGAGCTACTTGTACCTCCTTAAGAGAACACAACATCCCTCTGCAGTAATCACTTGACCTTGGATTAGTGAAGAAACAAGGTTGATGATGATTCGATCATCCTGCATCTACCAAATGATGACTACCATATAATTCACTCCTACAACTTTTGATATTGCCTACTGAATGTGTAAACTATTTTAGCTCTGCATTGTTCCATATTGTATTCATATCTTATTAACCAAGTGGTTACGTGTTCCGGATATTGTTACATGAGATAACTAAGTTTTTAGTCATTTTGGGTCTCTCATCTAAGCAAGTCTTTGTAAGCTTAGTAGTTTAGCCTTGGGGAAACTTGACTCAATAGACTAATTATACATGAAAAGATTACTAAAATAAAGTAATTGTATCACTATAAAGATTACAGATTGAAAGACATGGTTTTAGCTGAGTCCTGTATGAATCATCCTAATTTGAGCAGCTTCGACCTGTATTGATTAATAATGTTATTTCTGGTCATCTACAGCTGTTTCTCGTTTGAAAATAGTTGCACTTTGCACTTTGTAGTTCCGTCTTGACACAAGTTGAGCTTACTACAATACTTTCTTTGGCTGTTTAGAATTTAAATGTTTTGTTGGTGGTGCTATAAGCTCGTTGGTCTGGAGGTCAAATCATTAGAGCAGATTGACTGTGGTGATCAAATTGCATTTATCTAATTGATTTTATTGGTACTAACAACAGTTTCTATTATGTCAATGTTTGTTCCTTAGTTTAAAATATGTTGGTTTTTGGAATACCAATAATTTTTGAATTTGAACTTTTTCCCATGTTTGTTAATAATGATTGTTTATGGAGCTTCACAAGTCCTTTTTTTTTTGGCTAAACCTCAATATTTGCAATTTTTCTTGCAGAGCATTAAGGCCATACCCAATATCCCAGCGGCGTTTGGTACCGGAGGGACTTGAGAAACCTGATTGGGCTGTTGATGTGAGTCTAATCATTTCTCCTTGCATGTAGTTCACTACTTTCCACACCTCTTGTGGCATTTGGGGAAGTTTTGTGTGGTCATGATTTAAGATTAAAATCTTGGTCTGGTATGGATATCGGTCATCAGTTGGATTGACATGGTATTGGTATCAAGTTGTATTTTGTGTCAGTATCAGTTCGTGTAGGAGGGAATGAATGTCTGGAGAGGCAAGGATTCACATCCTGACGTAGACAAGCATGCATGAGCTGATGTCTCATGAGGCGACGGAGTGGACATGTTGTCGAGGCCATGATTGACTAGGGTGATGAAGATGGCGGAGTAGGCTTTTCTCTAATGGGAGGGGTGAGGGGAAAGAAAGTGTTGCGAATGTTGTTTGCATAGCGCGATGTAGATGTGCCGGTAGTAGCTGTGGTGTAGGCATTGGCGCTGCATGCAAGGGCTCATGTGGGAGGCCACAATTCGGTTGTAGGTGTGTGTGGTGTTGGTGGATTGGGCAGGGGTCACAATGAGGAAGAGAGCAGCAACCAACAGGAAAAATTGGGGAAAATGATGACAGAAGGTGGAAGAGGGGTTATAAGATCGAGTACCGGTATTGACTGGCAGGTGGTGAGCAACAGGGAAAATTAGAAATGATGATGATGGGATTTGGAGTTGCAATTTTGGGCGTCATACCAGGCAGTAAGCCCAGTATTGAATTGGACTGCCAAAATTGCTTGGTCCATGTACCCCTATTGCTTGGTATGGTAAAGGCCTGGTACCAAGCTAGACTAGCAAAATTACCAGGTCCTTGCATCGGTTGGTTATCAAACTGGTGAATATTAGTCCATATTTACCAGTATGGTTGAGAAGCCTGACTAGCAAAATATTGCTGGGTCTACTGGTTGGCCATCAGACTGGTATATACTGGTCCATATATATGGACCAACATGATTGAGATTTTATTCCTTTGTTAGAATATAAGATTGATTACATTTCCTTTCTAATTTCTTCCATTTTTATGCATTTTCATACAGTTTTCACTTTTTTGGTAGTGTGTAAATGATTAAATGGGTGCTTTGACTTGCATGGCAATTCTGTGGGTGCGATTATTCGTATCAAATTACATAGACCAGAAGAAAGTGATCTGGAGCATGAATATGCATCTCAGGTTGCTTAGTGGGAAACCAACAATGTATGGTCAGAGTATCTTAATAAAATAATTTCTGGGATAGACTTAATTCATTCCTTGAGGCCTTGTTAATTTACAAGTGCTCTTAGGATGATTAGAATTTAGAACACATGGTCTTGGTATTAATAGTTAGCACTTAGCAGGGCAGGACACATCTCTTTTTTAATCAAGTAGGTGCAGACCTACTTTATGTGGAACTTCTATGGTTTCTAGGTAACATGCAATTGAATTTGTACTTGAATTGGCTTTGGCAGCCATTCTTTTTTTCTCTTAATACAAGGACATGCATGTAATGCATACAGCAGGAGAGGGAGAGAGGTACCAGGCAATGAAAGTAGAGCAAAATGAGGCACCAGCTTGTTACTTCATAAAGTAAGTACTTGTTCTTGCATGTGGAGGTGATGTGAGACATTGTGAAACCTATTAGATGCTCAGTACTTGCTGGAATGTGTTTAGTCTATAAAGAGACTAGAGATAAAGTTAATTGTGTAAAAGTGATTTTATGTGGAGGTAGAAGTATCCTGCCTATAAGACAGTCATAACCTTATGCTACATGTTTCCTGGTCACAAGTTCTGTCTCTTCTGAGCCAACCACACTGGCAGGAAAAAGTACTTCTAGTTTGTTGGTTTCTTTGTGTTCTAGGTAATCAAAACAGAGCTACTGATTGTATATTCTGTTGTAAGCTATTTTTGGACATGGAAATTAAACAATGAATCCTAGTTAAGAAAGTAATTTAGGAGTTCATCGAATCTGGTTTTGGGACTTGAGATCGGCAGTTTAAAGGCACAATTCATATGTTTACATCAGTGAATGGGTTATACATTTTTTCATAATGTGTGACATACCTTAATTTTCCTAATTATGTGATATGGTGTATGATGGTCCTTGATTGTTACATTTTCGGTGAGATGAAAGTTGCCCATCACAATTTTTATTGGGTTTCTGCTGATGAACAGACCGGTACAATATTGTTGGTGCAGTTGAAATTTTGAGCATGCCAAAATAAAGCAGAACAGCAATGTGAGAACAAGACAATTGAAAATATATAAAAAACAGAAAGATGAATAGAGAAATGGGAGGGGAGAGCATGCAGATATATAGACCATTAGTATGGAACTCCAGGTTAAAAAAGAATGCCCAAAAGGAAGAGTTTATACTTATAGAAGGATGAATTACTTGCAAAGTGGGGAATGAGTTTAAGATACAGGAATAGAGAGGAAGATGGCTTGTTCTTCCCCTAATATCTTTGATTCTGATACCAAATCACTATCTTTCAACTTGGAAATGCTTGGATTTAAGGAAGCTGTGGCTACAATTATCACATAAAAGGGTTTGGTTACAATGCTTATAAGCTGCAGCAAAATTAAGCTGAAGCAAGACTAATTTGGCAACCTGCTGCCATTTTAGAATGGACAGTCACGACAATAAACCATTTATCACTTTTCAAATCAGATTATGTTACACCGGAAAATTGTTTGCTAGTTCTTTTGTGTGCAGCATGCTATAGTATGCAACTCTTCTCCTAGTGTGAAATAAGGTTTACTCAGTATTAGCGTTTGGACATCGTCTTAAACGCAATTTTCTCTTAGGTCAATTTCATTCAGTCCTACTCAATCTAGGGTCTCGCCAAGGACAACTCCATCTGCACATTCTATTCTGGTATTGAAGTGGCATGATATGGCATTATCCTGATGCTTACCATACAACCCAAAAAATGCAAAAATATGTAGCAGCACAACTTTTGGCATGATAAAACCCAAGCCTTTATGATGTCAACATGGTACAGCATAACCAGTACTTCCCAAAATCCTTGACTCAAAACCTTGTGGTCATCACATAATTCCATAGACTTCTTCCCTCCAGCTCTTGTGCATTTACATATTGAGAGTCGGGTTGAGGACCTAATTTACAAATTGTGGTTCAGTGATTTTCTTTTCTGAATATGAACTCCTGTGTGTTTTATTTACAAGCCTTTCTACGGTCAAGTTGTAACAATCAGTAGAATATAACTATTTTATGTAAACATTGGCAGGGTATCCCAAAGATTGAGCCTAACAGTGACTTGCAGAATATTGTGGAGGTAAGCATGGCACTAGTATTTGTTTGCTTGCTGGGTTCATTATTATATGTTCTCACAAAATTCTGCTGATATCTTTGGTTTGATTTTTTTAAAGATCAAGACACCAGAGCAAATCGAGCGAATGAGAGAAACATGCCGAGTAAGTATCGTTGACAGAATTCCCATGTGCTTTTCTACTTGTGTGTGTGCGCATGGATGTTTATATTTTGTATGGCTAGAGTTACATGGCTGAGCTTGCCCACGCTCTAATAGAGCCCAAACTTGGTTTACGCTGGGCCCAGCTAAGATGTACCATGTGAAACATTAGGATCAACTTGAGGGTCAATGGATCCAACCTTCATCCAAATCGAGGTTGGTGCCTGGATACTAGTGCTTGGTTTTATGCAATGACATTTAGATGTCATCCTATAACCTTGGTTATAGCCAATATGAGATTTAGGAATTAAATTATTGCAGATATCCACTCATCACATGAAAAACCATCTTGTGTTATCACAATTTCTAGTAATTAATATCACAGATGATTATGCTTTCTCCCATTCTGAAGGTGCTAGCGACTGGCTAGCTTTGTCTGTTTGTTTGCCAAAAAAAAGGCTGATGTAAAGTCTATTTTATTGGAAAAGAAGTTATAGTATTTAAAATGTAGGGGAAAAGGAACAGAAAATAGTTTTCCTTCTCAATTTCTTGTGTTTGGAATGCAAGAAAAAAAGAATGTTGCTTCTTGTTTTCTCAAAGGAACAAAAAATGAATGTTCCTTCTCAATTTCTTGTGTTTGGAATAAATGCATGCGAAATCCACTTGTGTTTTCTGAACACTTTTGTTTTCTCAAAAGTAAATTCAGAAAATTAGAAGGCATGAGTATGTGCTTTTGGATGATGGTCACCAAAATCATCTTCATGTTCTTTCTTAACTTTCTTCAGTTCATTTCTCTGTGGGGAAAGGCAAAAAAAAGCTTATTTTCTGATGGCAAGCCTTTTTAGACTTGGGAGTAAGGTTGTATACATTGTCCTTCCTAGACCTTGCGATGGCAGGTGCCTCTCCTTTATTGAGTCACTCTTTTTTTACTTACTGGGATTATAAAGCTCTTGTGGGCTTTTCTCCTCCTTGGATCCTTCTCATATTTAATGGTACTGGTCATTGCCTTCTTGTTTGTGATGTATCAAGAAAGGTTAGTGCACAATTGTCGCACTGGGAGATGTAGCAGAAGAAGAGGTCGCTGAAGATTGCAGGCACTAGGATCTTCTTTGTGTGCCTCGAGGGACTTCTACCCTCTTTTTATGTGTCTCATTATTTTCCCTTTTTTTTAAGGAAAAGTTAGGGGGGAAGGTTGTGGTGGAAAGTGGTAGTTTTCTAAATCATATATGCAGGTAATACAATTCGAAATTTTGAAGGCATAATTTTCTATAATAGCAACTTTTAGTTTTCATTTGGTATAGGTTCTAAGTTGTAAAATTTTTTATTTTCTTAGCAAATTTTCTAATTGTGGAAAAAAAAATAAAAAAAGAATAATTCATTTATGCATGTTCTCTTTAACCTGCCAAACAAACATAAGAAAAAAGTGTTCCACAAATATTTTTATGCAGTAAAAAAGCTTGTCCAAATTTGGTTAATTCCCGATATTAATCTTGCAATTCTGAATACTTATATTTGATCAATATGTGCAAGAATATGTACTTGTTCTAACAAATTCTGCTCTTTGTTTCAATTTCACAATAATCAGATTGCTAGGGAGGTTTTGGATGCAGCTGCTCGTATCATCCGACCAGGAATTACGACGGATGAAATTGATGAAGTGGTTCATCAGGCAACAATTGCTGCTGGTAAGTTGGTCTCATATTTTTGCATGAAATTTGTCAAGGACAATGTGTGATTAGTATGTTTTTGCAGCAAAATGTCCACCATTAATTTATGAGATTTGACCATGCAACACAATGTAATCCTGTTTATTTGAAACTGTAGGTGTGGTCATACTGATTGGATATCTTCTCATTGCATTCTTATTTTCAGACATGTACTCTATTGTAGTCTTATACTCGGAAGTGGATATAATTTTAGCAACTTAAATACAAATGCCTAAATGGCTTTATGCTTACTAGCCTTGCTTTAGCTTTATTCTGATATTTTACTCTCGACTTGTCTGACAACATTTTAACTTTAGTTTGTTTGATCTTAAAGTCAATTTAATCTTCATAATTCAAACTAGAATAAACTTGGTGTGATCTAAACAATAAAATCACACAAAGATAACATTGGACTTTAGTGCATATGATTGCCATAGAAAAAGAAACTGAACATGCATTATTAGATCAAGGGAATAATGATACATTTCAACATAAATTGGTTTCATGTTATAGTTTAAATAATTCTAATTGATTTCCATTAAACTAAAAGTAGAATGTAGGAAGATATAATTCCAATTGATTTCATGTTATAGTTTAAATATATTAGAAGCTAAATCGCACAAGACAAAGCCAAAAAGGCCCACTTATGTCATTACCTTACTTAATACCCGAATGTATCATTGAAGAGTTGTTTGATAATCATCCTTGTTGTGGATGGTTGTCCAGCACATGGATGCATATTTGAGACAATTCATGTGAGTGGATGCTGGAGGTTAAGTAACACTGTCTTTCCAAAACAAAAAAGGAAAAAAGTAAAACTGCTTTATGTAATATTTTTGTGTTCACTAAGTTAGTACTCTTTAGACGTCGAACGTTATCTCTCTCTGTTGCTGCTTGCAACATGAGTTTATTACTGACATTCATATACTAACATGAGTTCTAACCTTTTCTTTCCTTTCTCAGGTGGATACCCATCTCCATTAAACTATCATTTTTTTCCGAAGTCTTGCTGCACGTAGGTTGTTTTTCCAATGCGCACCACATATTAGCATCGTACCTTCACTATGTTTTTGCTGCATTGGTAACTCTTGATGTTCTTCAAATCCACAGGTCTGTCAATGAAGTCATCTGCCATGGAATCCCAGATGCAAGGTGCTTATCTTCCTGTGATGATTTTGTTTTTTTTAATGTTCTCCTATTTTCTTATTGTTACCTTACCTTATCAGATTTGCAATGCTTTTTTTCATTGTTCAACAAGTCATTTCAAAAAGTTATAAGATGGTAATATCAGTTTAGCAACAAGGACAGCAAGCTAAACTAGAACACCTGGCTTCCTTCCCATTGCATTATGTAATATTAGCATTTGATTCAAAATTGATTGGCAGACAGGGAGAACAATGGATCAAATGTAGTGTCTCTCCCATATTATTTAGGATCCTGGCCTTTTTTTCTGTATCTATTAATTTTTTTAGTTTTGTTTTTTAAAATGTTAATTCAGTAGTTTCAAGACATGGTTGAGAATATTCAGGGAAGTAATCATTTGTGATTGCTAACTTTTTGAGTTCATTATATATTGTTCTGGCATCTTTTTTTTGTGTGCATCAATTTTTTAGCTGACACTAGTTGATCATTGGACTCGATATGCTATGCATTTTCATTTAGAAGTTTAGATAGCTCTATATTATGATTTTAATGAAGAACTATGATTCCTAGTGGTTTTTGGATGATGAATATAATAGCTGTTAAGGTTCAATTTTCTTGGAAGGAAAATATTGGTTTCTTATGTACCAAGAAAAGCAGATAAATAATTGCAAATGCAGAAGCTGCAGGGATCAACAAAGTAAAGTTGTTCAATGTGCAATTTACTTGGAGGTGATAAGAACTGCAACAGAAAAGTGAATCTCAAAGTCCTTGCTATTCAGAAAGGGCATTTAAGTTGATGCTCAATGAAAGTTATGTAGTCAAGCTGGTGGTTCTTTGGTGAAGCTTAACCAGATAAGATATGTTAGGGTTCAAGCATACTTTTTGGATGATTTGAGGATAAGTCGGTAAGATGCGATATTTATTGCTTTAATTTTTTGATGTGAGATACCAAATTGGTTGTGCTGAAAGGAGGAATTAGAAGTTCATGAAGGTGAAGCAGGAAGGTAGTTCTGAATGTTCAGGGAGATGAAACATCGGCATGCCCCTTAAAGTTGAAAAATTAGAAAGTATATTATGACTATAGCAAAATCTCATAACAATCGAACTTGAAGGGATTTATTGAGCTCATTGTATGTGAACATCAGGTATTTACACCATTGTACTTTGAAGATTGGATAGTTCTCTTGCCTTTTTTCTTCATGATGAATAGCTGTCAAAGCTAAAGCCAATCTTTGCATGCAAGATTTGGTGTTAAATTTTTTGGATGTGTACTTGACCCTTCTTATCAAGTGTAGAACCATTTGGTTGAGGCAATTATTCTGGGAAGTGATTTCCTGTTGGATGACTTGGTGGTGTTGCAAATTGTAAATTTAAGAACATTACAGGCATGTAGATCTGAATTTCAGGACGAAAGGTAAATTTTTTAAATGAATAATCTGAATCTAGAGTCAGAACCAAGATGTTCACTTTGGTGGTTGCTTTGCCGGCTGCGTGGGTGTTGGGAGGCATGCTGGCCGATCCAGGCATTTTGTGTATCAGTGCAGGTTGACAAGGATATCTTGTGAAGTTATTCGATAAAACCGCTTTTTATAGTTTTCTTTATGATCCAAATCACTCTTTGGCTGGTGTTGTGGTAGTATTAATGGCTGTTTAACTGGTTGTGTTCTCAGCTTCAAGATGATCATGTTTTCCCTTTAAGAAAAAAACTTCCATCCAAGTGAATATATCTGTAGCTGCATCTCACATCTCAGGTTTTTCTTTTGAAACTTTACCCAGAAATATATTCTTCAAAGTTGTGATAACCCAATTCTGTATTTGATGTGGTATGTGTTAACAAGCAGTTGGAGTGTTCATGCTAGGATGCCACTCTATCCCTGCAGATTCTTGCCATGCTGTTGGTTCTTTGCCACTAGGCATGCACTTATGCCATGCCATTAGACACCACCATTTTCATGGCTTACATTTTTCCATTCTGACATAAAATGGAGATGTGACGGAGAATTTTTGCACTGATATTGCTTGACTATGTTTGTTGGTGCAAGACACTGCTTGACTATATTTATTAAATAGGATTTTTATGCTAATTTTTTCACTTTGTATATTAATTATCCCTGCATTATGCTGTTCCTTGTTTTTTGAGTCTCTAGCTAGGTATCTGAAAGCAAAGGCTGCTTGCTGCATAGTTATTATTGCTAGTGGGTGATCTGCATTTATATGTCATACAAATTCGATCAGCAGAAGGTAAACTTACGCTGGTTCTCGCATTGCAGGAAACTTGAAGATGGTGACATTGTTAATGTTGATGTCACTGTATACTATAAAGGTGTCCATGGTCAGTACCTTGCACTCAATTTAGCCAGCTTTTCTTTTTTGTAGAAATTTATAATGCCTTTTGGATTCTGAATCTGTAGGTGATCTAAATGAAACTTTTTTTGTTGGGGAGGTGGATGAAGCTTCCCAGCAGCTTGTTCGTTGCACATATGAGTGCTTGGAGAAAGCTATTTCTATAGGTTGTTTTTTCATAGCTAACTAATAACAAAAATGGTTACATTACAATTTAGCTTTCTATCAGTTGTCCATCTGTATGTTTTCTTTAATTAGTCAATGATTTCGTTAGATAAATGTCCCTTCTTTTTTTGAGAATTATTTTTAAAATTCTTGGTTCTCAAGCTCAGTTAAACCTGGGGTTCGATTCCGTGAGGTTGGTGAAGTTATTAATCGTCATGCAACAATGTCAGGGCTTTCTGTGGTAAGTTATAACGTAAAATGCTCACAATACAATTCATATCCTGGTATTGACTTTTGACAAATAATCATGTTTTGGTTGCACAGGTGAAATCATATTGTGGGCATGGTATTGGAGAGTTGTTTCACTGCGCCCCAAATATTCCTCATTATGGAAGTATCCTCGCCAGTAACCTAAAAGGAATAAAACACAATAGGTTATGTTTGGTTTGCAATCTTATGTGTTGAGTAGAAATATGGAGAATTGCTTATTATTAAACGAGGCCTGGGCAAAGAAACCTGTTTATGCCACTTTTCAGCCAGATTGGTTATTAACAAATTAGCCCTTTCATAAGAAACTCATTGTGCTTCTTTTCAGTCATCGCATTTTATATGTTGCCATATGGTGCTGTTGCCTTAACACTTAGCAGGAAATAAAGCAGTTGGTATAATGAAGGCTGGACAGACTTTTACTATAGAACCAATGATAAATGCAGGTCATTATTGGAGGTTGATTAGTGTCTTTGTTTGTTCGACACCCATAATTAATTTTATTGAGCTCTTTTTTGCTTCAGGAGTATGGCGTGATCGTCTATGGCCAGATGGATGGACTGCAGTTGCTGCAGATGGTAAACGTAGTGCTCAATTTGAGCACACACTTTTGGTGAGTAGAGCCATTTAATTGTAAATTGTTATAGTATTTCCTTTTGTCTTGACTTTATAATTTGCAGAAATTGAGTTTATTCTTGATTTATGGTGGAAGTAAAATTGAGTTTGTTCAATTTCCTTTACACCTTAAATGCATCCTATTCATCTTGAGTATGCAGGGTTTACAACAAGTTTTAATCTCATAATATTATAAAAAGGGTCAACTAATGTAGTAAAGTTTCCAAAAAAATTGTTTGCCAACCCATCAATGATTGGATCAGTGCATATAATAATACATGCTTTCTTTACTAATCTGGTATGCTATTGGTAATGAAATCCTTGCCTGGGTTCTCTTAGGAACTTGCTGAACCCCAGGTGATTAGGTGACTTTCAGTTTGATTTTGGCTGATCGTGGTGATCTACTGAAAATCAAAAGTCATAAATTTGAGTACGGTGAATCTTAATCTGCATAACGTAGAAGGTTGTTAGAGTTTCTACAACAAAGGAGTTTGCAGGAACACTTTTCTCCTCTGAACAAAGGAGAAACATTAATCTGCATAGCCATGTTAATTTTCTTCGGGTCCTCCAACCTCTCCACTTAGCTGCAGTTTGGAGGGAAATGATTCATGCAGAAGGTTGTTAGAGTTTCTACAACAAAGGAGTTTGCAGGAACACTTTTCTCCTCTGAACAAAGGAGAAAAGTTTGGAGGGAAATGATTCATGTGTGGATCGCTACCTACTTCCTATATACCACAATTCTTCAACCCACTTGATAATATCAATGGGTGTCGTGTCCCTTCAGCACTACATGATTCAATGTTGATAACTTGGTTCCACGTATTTTGTTGAAACAAACTTCAAAAAGCATTTATTCAACAATCGTATTCTAATTGTTAGCTATGCTGTGCAGGTAACAGAGACGGGGGTGGAAGTTTTAACAGCACGGTTGCCCTCATCACCCAAGGTCTTTCCTTGGTTAAACTTTTAATTATGTTCGTTTTTGTTTTGCATTCAGCAGCTTTTCCTGGCGTCAGTCAAGAAATTTGTTCAATTTAGTGAATTATGCTGAATTTATACAATTGTATCAAATGACAAATATGTGCCCCTTTAGAAATTTGTATCATTTTAGTGCTGAAACATCTTTTACACCACATACATGCGTCCTTTAGTTTACAGAACCGCATACATCAAGCTCAGTTATGATTCTCAGTTTGGACAGGTTGCCTGGTGATTGATAGAATGCTCAATTATGATTCTCAGTAACGATGTCCCTGGTAAATTGATTGGATTAGGTGCTGTGTTTCCTCTTGTATGCATGCTTGATTATTAATAGATTTCTTTTTTTAAATTGAAAGCTTTCTGGATCCATTTTGATTACTTTTTTACAGAATTTGGTGGCTCCACTTTCTTGCAATTTGGTGGCTGCATGATTTTCATGGATAATCCACAAATAGTCCAACACAGGATGGAATCAACGTCATGATGTTTCAAACAAGGATGCGCCAAAGCAAAGAACCACCAAAACTGCATGGTTCTTAATATCCCCCGATAAAGCGAATTTAGCTAGAAACCACTGAAACCAACTAATGAGGAATATGACTCGTTCTCATCACTTACTTTCATCTTCCCTTCATCTCCCTTGCTTGGTACCCTATTCCTTACTTCTTGAGAGGGACCGGAATCTAGACCAGTTATTTCATATAATTTAGATCTTCCAGTTTTTGCCTCATCAAGAGCACCTTCCCAACATATTTCAGTGAGAACTTCCAGTGCTCTTTCTATCTTGTCCTCTGGTACGTGATTTTCATTCTGCAGCAGAACAAGATACACCTGATCAGCTGCAGCCTTGCGTATCTGAAAAGTTAACAAACAAGACAAAAAACTATCAGTCCCGATGAGGATTAAATAATAATAATAATAATGAGGGCAATATGATGTACTTTACTACCTTTGGGTACCTATGGCCAAGGAAAAATAGAAGCTGAGACAGTGCTTTGGAATTGATTGGTTCCGTAACTGAAGCGACATATCCAAGTATTGAAAGGCCTGCAAATAACTTAGCGAAATCCTTTGATGCCCTCAGCTCAACTGAGAGAGACTGCAGGAGACCACTGTAGAACTCCTGAGTATGATCCTATTCACCATGACCGATTAAAGTTAAAACTATGGAAAGCTAAACATCCCAGAGAACATTTCAACAAAGCTAAACTTCATTTCCGTCTTCATATATGCACTTCATGTAGTCATATTAGTTTTCACCTGAAGCCCTAACTGTGTTCGTGGCACATTTCATCAATAAGACAATATTTCCAACATTAATCATGCAACATTAAAATCGGGATTTCATCTAGAATATTTAATATGCTCTGCAAATAGGTGACTCAATATCGGCCCTTCACGTATACTGCCCTATCAAGGATTTAAATATTAGTCTGATACTAGTTTCAGTAGTCTACCAGACTGGAACAGTTTAGTATACTGCCCTATCAAGTATAGAAATCTAGAATTCGAGATCATATACTGGTCTTTATAATCTATTGTATCAATATGGTACTGCTGCCAAATCATCTGGTCTGATATTGGTCTATGCTTGTAGTGGTAATTACCAGTGCATACCAGATATGACAAAATAGTTGTTATACAATCGTGAACACACACATATATTAGATAAAATAAATAAATAATCAAGTACAAGCAATTTGTGGATAAGGTTAGTTATAAATTAGATGGCCATGGGATCTTGTGTATAAACTGATGTGTGTAAAGTAGGTAATTGGGCTTAGCAACAAATTAATCTAATTAAGACCCAATCAAATGTGGGTAAGTATTTAAAATATGAAACATAATCACCTTTCTAAGACAGAAGTTAGAAGAGAAACATGTATTTATAAGATAGAAAATTTAAAACAAAATAAACTAGAGATTCTAGGGCAGCACTAACAATAAAATAAAATATGAAAAATTACCTGAAAATTGAAAGTCAAATGACCTAATAAAGTTGTATAGCAGATGTTCTAAAACAGTATATAAATATCACAAATAAAATACCCTGAAAAAAATTACAAAAACTAAACATTGAGAAAAACAAGTATAGTTTGCAGTGTGAACTTACCTCCATATTCAAGAATACCTTTTTGCTAAAAAGAATCTCAATTGTCTGTAACCAAAAAAGGGAAGTGTTGGAAACATAAAGCTATAAAGCTATCATAATGATCAAGGCTAAAAAGCACCCAAACAAAGCACAATATTATAAGTCTATTTAGGTCCAAGACGCAACATATTATTATTTCCATTTATTATATAGTTGAAAAGAAACAATTGACAAATGTTAATTTTCCTTCAATGCAGGGTCTCCATACAGTGTATTAAACATTTATGCAAACCTACATATCCTATGAGAAAGGTCATAAAATGGAACAATCCAATGATTAAAAGATGAAACATACATAACATAGAACTGCATCTAAAGCAAAACTGCATTGATGCAAAGAATAGGAACTAATAACATCAAAGTGTAGACTAGTAGACAACGAGAACATGACTTTACCAGGATTTGCCACATTGTATAAGAAAACCGTGCTAATAATGCCGAGAAACATGAGTAGCTGTACAATAAAAATAAGGGGGAGACAAGTTTGCAACTGGAATAAATAAAGTTGCAAATTAAAGAGGTTCACTGTGCACATGATGAAATGGAACAGGTCCATTACTAGTACGGATGGTTGCAAAACTTACAAAAGCAATAATAAGGCTTAAGGACAGACAAGCTTGAAGCTATGAAGAGAGACAAAAGCCTTGACATTTTTAATCGGTCAAATTGTTACAAGATATAGTATCCTACACAACGAAAATGTCTATTAAACAAAATGAATGCAAAGTCACCAATAGTGTAACATAAGTATTGCAGTGAGAACAAAGGAAAAGAAAATTCCCTAAAGAAAACATATGTTGCACATTTGTTAGACCAAATATGAGCATGGACATCAAAAGAACTCTACAATCAGATAAAATGAGACTAAAACCACAGGTTTAGTTTACAGGCCACTAAAGTTTTTAAAGCTGAAGGGCATACTCAGTGCATGAGGTTCCCGCCAATACGGCCCCAGGACATCGTTAATAATTTATTCACTACCAGGAATGAAGTTCACATATTTTGCTGTGTTAGGGTAAAACCACAATGCTTATTTTTGTACGGATTAGTTGATCAATTAGATTTTATATAACCTGATGCCAAAATGTACCTCAGCCATTGTAAAGAAAAATAAGCTTGCTTTTGCAATGTTGCAATATATGGTATCAGTTGAATCTTTAGACATGATTTGACCATATACTCACATACCTTGAATGTTGGTGTAACAACCCTGTCACATTTCTGATACTGTTGGAGAATCCAAAGAAAATCAGCACTCAACATACATTCTCTGACATTCCTCTCTTCATTTATATCACCTTCTGAAACTTGAAGATACTCGAGCAAAGCTGTTACTGAGGCTTTGCTCAGGGACTCCTGCAACCCACCAGTAGAGATTACCAGCCCGGAAAGCACATATCTGCTATAGCTGTTTATCCGAAGAAGCTGCACCAACCGTGGATAAGACACAGTAGGGACCTGGTAGAATTGAAAACAAATGTAAGGACTTCATAGATCTGGAATAGGAAAAAAAGGTAATCATCTAAACCCTACAAAATTAAGAAAAATCACTACTAGCAAAGCATCCATTTAAATGTCACAGGTGTGAATAAGATAGATCCAATAAAATTTTATAATATAATAAAAAGAGATTTGATGGCGCTTAGTTTGAGTAGCGATGTGAGTCAGGTGACCCTCAACACAGCTTAGTTTGAGCAGTGACCTCAGATGGTGAGAACACTTAAGCATGTTATTTCAAGACGATAAAAAAAATAGGAAGATACATCTTACACTTTAACGGCAATCATTGTATTATTAAAACATGCAACAAATACAAAAAGAAAATAATCTAAAGTGATAAATGGCAGCCAATAGCTGCCCTTTTGACCAGTAAAAAAATGTTGCCTGTGTACTGTAACCAAACAGACAAAGCATACATGATGAACACAAATGTTTCTGTGGCAACAGTCAAAAGATGTTCACCTAAGGAGCTGAGCTGTAAAAGTGATATTCATGGGCAAACAACTAAATGAAAGTGAACATGTTTAACATATAACTGAGCAAACAAAAGTTTAAAAACTAGGCAGCAGATGTTAATGTTCTAATATGTCGACTAAAGCACTCCATGTTAAAGATTCTACTCAAAGCTGAACTCTTAGACATGGGCAAACAACTAAATGAAAGTGAACATGTTTAACATATAACTGAGCAATAATTAGAAAATAATGTATTCATGGTAATATAATGTAGCTAGAAAATAGATCTGATCAATTTAAAAGTTACACAGGACAGAATTCTAGACAAGTCAAAAAAATAAATTATATATTGTTTATAGCTAGATCTTATTAATTAGAAAAGAGTAACTCTGAGTGTTTTATTTGTCAAATATTAAGACCCGCTGTAGTACTCAAATAATCCGATAAGCTAAATAATGAGCTTAGACAAAGTGGATAAGGAAATATAAACACAATAATCAATAATTAAAAAACGCTTAGACATTCTGGACCAAAACAAACTTACAGTCCACTTTAGATCTGGATCATTTGGAATAATATGTTCTAGTATTTCCCTATGTGATATAAATGGAATAAAGTACTCTTGGTTGTATAAAATCCTCTGCAAAGTCTTGGCAGCAATATCTCTTATTTTATCTATTTTTTCAACAGCTTGTTTTGCAATGCCTCCTACTAAGTCAGCGACAATTTTTGCATCAATAAGCCGGAAGCTAAAGTCAGCTGCTAGAAAATCAGAATCACATGGTTCAAACTGGTGCTCAGTGACAAGTGATCTGTTAGACCCAATACTGTCTTTCTTGCAAATGATGTACATGCACCTCTCAAGAGCATCCATAGCAGCTTCACGCACCCAAGAACCAACATCACCTCTGTTATCAACAGCATAGTCATTGAGAGCTTCAAATAGTGTTTGCATCACTTCGTTCTTGATAAATAAATATAAGGATGACAATTCTTCATTGAAGTTATCATCAAAGGAAGAACTAGTTAGCGTTTCACAGACTGCAATTAACCCACGGACAGCATTTACACGTGCTTCAGCATCTGGATCATCAGGTTTATGCTGCATACAGAAGCAATTCATGAACCAATAATACTACTGAGAAGATTCCAACAACTACATTATTTTTGAGACCTTACCTTAATTGAACAAGAGCTACAAAGCTTTGTTATAATACTTCTCCATTTTCGCACCAAGAATTCGTAAGGTAAGATGCCAAGAGCCAATGCTGCACCTCTTCTTGCAGCTACATTAGGATCATCTAGGAGTTCAAGGTACTTTAAGGTAATCTCGTTGGCAACTTTATCTCCCAATGTAACAAGATAAGCAGGAATAAAGTTCTTTAATGCATCAACAGCAGAATACTGGAACAAAAATTAACATCCAGACCATAAGTGGTCATATGACTACAAGAAAGATAGATACACTATTACAAATGGAAGAATTAAAAGTCACATACCCTAAAAATATCAATGATAATTACTTATACTAGTGGGTTCCAATCACAATTATTCCCGGTACATGAAAATTTAGGAAAGCACAGCCAGAGAAGTTCCAGGCAAAGGAATTTTACCTGTATCTGAGCATTGGGGTGCTTTAAATTCTCATTTAGAGTATCAAGTAAAGTCCTTTTTGTCTTCTCATTTAAGGGCATTTCAGAGAGAGAAAGACACTGGATGAATCTTGAAACTGCAGAACGCATGATCTCTCCTCCCTTTCCCCGATAAAGGCGTGCCTTCTCAATTGCAGGGACAACACCAGATAAAGATTTTTGCTTTTCTATACAACAAAATGGAATATATATAACTACAAAAACAAGAAATGGCTCCAAGATAACTTCTCTCAATTCTGATTGAAAGAATGAAATGTGGAAAACATAAATGGAACATAAGCATAAAAATTGAATACTTGCTAAATGTGCTAACAGATCAAATTATAAATAAAAAATTTATGAGAATGAAAAAGGGTAGTCTCATATGGTTCTGATGATCAGATACACAAATCAACAATAATGATTAAAGAAGTCTTGAAATACCTAAACAGATAGCCATTGAGAAAATCAATGCATTATGACAAGAAATCAGGGGGTTGACAGGCACACCCCTCATGGAAATAGTTGCAATAGAAGGTCGCTTGGTTCATGACAGTGATTGCTTATACATATATCTTGTTAGAAGGTAGATTAATAATAAGAGATTTAATAATTTTCATTCATTAGGATACAAAGCCTCATCTGATTCAGGACATGATTTCTCAAATACATGAGTGAAAAGAACAAGGAAAATATGATGCTATCAATGTACAGTATCCTATTCAGAAATCAAACATCCTGTTAAGCCCCTCAAAATCAACTCTTAGGATGCTTCTGATTATGGCATCAGATGTGGTTAAAGTTAACCAGAAGCCCCAGATGAGGCATTTGCTAATGTGGTGGATCAGAATAACTCCATAAATCCAACCATTCTCTTTGACCTTAACTAGTCCAAAAAGACTTTGACTTTTTACCTTCATGTATAAAGATTCACCAATGCTTGATATGATTAGCCTACACCTCACTATATTAAGATATGTAGCAACTACCCCAAAGCAACTTTTCTATATGATCTGAAGTTCTGAACAACATTTGAACATAGCAAGCTCATGTAACTGTAGCAATAAAAAAAGAAACATTACAGTGAAAAATAGTGTATCTAAAGGAATATCCAACTTGCATTTAGAGACTAATATATAATTAGTTTGAAGCTCCAAATGTGCAGGTACCTACCAGCAGGAAAAACAAAACCATTCTGATGCAAAGTTAAAAGAAGCTCCCCGGCAGCCAATGTAGCACCATGACGTGTGCACAAGTCGGATGATAATGTGCTTGGAATTAATTTTCCTAGAACATAATCTGCAAAATAATTGGGATCATATTTTGCAAGGGTCGAAAATGCCTCTGCAGTCAGTTCTCTCAGGCTCTTGTCCTAGAGAAAAAGTAAAAGATGTGGAAAGTTAACAAAGATATTAGTAATTTAATTCTGATAAAGAAATAAATCCTAAGAACATCTATTATGTGGCCTATGCATGGCGTTTAGCGAAGTGACAATGTTTATATAATTCAAAGCTCTGAAGAGATTGTTATCAGATAATAAAACATTCATCATCTCAAAAAGATGCAAAGCAAATAATCATTTACTGACATTATTCAAAATGTTTCTGGTGCTAGATAATTAAAACATCAATAAACAATATACCAAAATTAACTGGTGGAATTCCAACATAAATGAATGCAATCTTTTACATACCATGTATGTATGTATTATATATGGTAATGAATTACCACAAAAATGAAAATCATAGAAATAAGCAAAAAAAATGATTAGATATCCGTAATATATAATGTGGTGCACATGTGGACAAAAGGCTTACAATAAAAGATACAGAAAATCAGAAAGCTGGCGAGACATTGCTTTGGATGCAAGAAACAAAAATAAGGAAGAAGAATCAAATAGTTGTGAAAAGATAATAAAAAATGTTAGGAACTTTTGTAGCACATTGAAAATGGTGATGGAGATAAACAAATTTGCATGAAATTTGTGAGTTAAGTGGATCAAGCTTATTGATCGTACAACCATAGAGTGAATGAACAAATATAATATTGATCTTGAAAATCAGTCTCAACACATGTAAAAGTGAAACAGTTGCTATACAGGTGATCAAAAAGCAAAAAAAGAGAACAGAGAGATCCACAGATGGCCTTTACTAATTAATAAAGCAAATAAAATATTGTTCCTTGAGTGTCTTAGTTTTTGAAAAAGAGTATATTATCAACTGTCTATTTGATCAAGGAAAAGTATGACAGCGGTTTGCAGGGATAAGCTGAAAGTGTCATTGATCATGCACAATTGGTTGATATTAAGGCTCAGTCTTGAGCCATTACTTATTAGAATTAGTTATGAATGTGCTCAAAGGGCATAGTAAGTTCCATAGCATACATTATCAGCTGTAGCACTGTCTTCTCCTATAGCAGTATAGGATAAAGAGAATCAATACAAAATATTTGAAGTTAAGTTAACAATCAAGATCTGAAATATTGGTCTGATACTGGTTTCAATACCTTCTTAAGAGTAGTATAATGATGGTATACCAGGTGGTGTACTGCCTTGTAGCGGTTCATATCACTATACAATATAAATTATAAAGATAAATACTGACAATTACCGAGTTACATGGTCTAATACCGGTCCTTGGTCGAACCAATGATACCAGTCGGTGTATTGGTCTAATTGGTATTTGAAACATTGACTTCAATAAGTAAGCTGAGCATGTAAAAGAAAAAGTAAGCTGAGAATAAAGCTGGGGTGAGCCTTAGCGGCTGTATCAAATACCATATGGGTATGGTATGGAAGGTATAGGTATGGTCATCTGAACTTACAAAGCTTACTGGAACTAAGAAGCAGATGCATCAAGGTTCTACTGTCACATGGTCTACATACCTCACCAAGCTTGGCTGCAGAAATCATGGGTTCTAGGATAGCAAAAAACTGACATCCGTGAAGATTTGAGAACTGATGTATTCAAGCAATGGTTTCCGAGTTGTCAGAAGACTCAGAACAACAAGATAAGCTTTTTACCTCGGCATTTTATTGTACCATGAAAGAGAAAAAGACTGTACTTCTCAGAGTCAATAGAATGGTAGTTAAATAAGAGGTAGATATGGTCAGCTGTTTAATCAAACAGTCCTCTCAGGAAAGAAAAAGTTGCACAAACCAACCATCCTACATGAATAAAAACTGTTAGGGATTAAGAAACATGTCCATATTAGTTTAGTAATGGTGAAGATGTTACATGGAAGCTTTTGCAGGAGAATATTATGAATAGTTGTATTGTGATCAGTCAAAGACATCCACAACAAAGTAGAAGATGAAATATAATTGACTAAAATGGTTTCTGCATGCCCACTAAAACATAAGCACACTATATAGAATTATAAAATAAGAAAAA
This sequence comes from Musa itinerans, assembly GCA_001649415.1. Taxonomy (NCBI): domain Eukaryota; kingdom Viridiplantae; phylum Streptophyta; class Magnoliopsida; order Zingiberales; family Musaceae; genus Musa; species Musa itinerans. The sequence continues at coordinate 43,901 of LVTN01000920.1, read as the reverse complement.
TAATAAGAATTAGTAAAAGCAGTAGAGAGGGCAGCATGGCCCTGAGACAATCAGAGGATGTCTCTTAAATGAACAGATTAATACTGATGCCAAACAAAGGCTTGTAATTGTTTTAAAATCTGCAAACAAATGGATGTAAATTGCTTGATCCAGTATCATGAAGTACAATTTCAGATTTTTTTCTCAGTTTATGATATCCTGAAGATACAAAAACGATTTCTTGATTGTGACTAATATATGCAGTAAACTTAAAAAGGAATTGATATTTATCACACATACCTCGAGAGAGATATAGAAAAATATCATCATAAAATAAGAACTAGAATGAACTTAACCTAGGTAAAAAAAAAATACCCAGTGATTTATTTTGCTGCAAAGTAACTCCTCCACAAAAGAATAGAGATAGTCTCTATTTTGAGCTATTGAGGTAGCAACATGAAGATAAGAATTTGCTCGTGAGGCAAGAGAGAAATAATCTGCTTTATTGACTATGTCAATGCCATGTGGAAAATTTCCCTGTCTTCCTACATTCTCCTGAAAGGCAGCCGAAGCTGCTCTTCTACAGTTGACCTACCACATAAAAATAGCTTATTATGCTACAAAAAGACCAAGAAAAATTTATTAAAGATACGAAAAATATCATGTTAACAAATTAAATGAATTCTAACAAGACAGAAGAGTATATGCTAACCTCTCGGTCGTAACAAGCAACCGTTAGAAGATGTGGAGCAAGTTGCTCCAGAGTATCTTTCATATCTCTGTCGGAGTAAGCTCTACCGAAAGCCCAACATACATATGCAGCAGCATCGCGGACATGAGACCCAATACTATGAGGACCTCTCCTTACATCATAATGCAAAGCCTGAAAATAGATGTATTCCCAGCAAATGCTTACTAAGTCGATTACTTAACAGCAACAAACTATCTCAGATTGAAAGGCTATCTGTTATGAAGTACTCAATATATGTGATTCAAAAGAAAGGACTACTTAATCCTTAGCAAAGAATGAGAAATAAGGTTACTGGGAGATTGTCATCAAACTGATTGTTATTAAATTAACGTAGAGTTGAAATATTAAGTAACATCAGAATACACAAAGGAACATATACGTCTCTTTATCTCTTTATGGAGAGCTGGATATTTATTCGTCTTTCTGACTTGGCAGAAGAAGAAGCAGAGCAAAGATAAAGATTGTTTCTGTCTAGCAATCAATCTGACACAGAAATATGGTATATAGAGCAAGCCAAGAAATGGCATTTGTTGTAAATAGCACATGATTATAAATTTGCAATTAAAAGTAGTACTTCATGAAATCTTGATTCTTTGTTCTCAATTTTGTAAACATGTAGGTCGGCAAAAAGCCCAAAACTAGGCTGTTCAAAGGTCAACGAAATTAACCTGAGCAATAATATAACCACAACCAGAAACTAGGAGAACCATTTCCAAGGTTTAAAGCATAAAATCAAGAGTAATATGAGCCATACGGTTGCCACAAAAATTTATTTAATATCAAATGCATAACCATTCTCCACATAAAAATGAAGTCTAGAAAATACAGTAGAAGTTAGTACAACCTGATGAATAGTGATTCAGGAAACTTCAACTTCCAGTTAGTTATAGAGTTAGTACTCTAGTCCTTTACTCCTTTCTGTATCTTGCCGACTATAATGGAGGCAGACTGGACATTATCAAGTTGTACATATACAAACATCAACACATACATTTGATTCAGGAAACTTCAACATCCAGTTAATTATAGAGTTTTAGTACTAATCTAGTCCTTTACTCTTTCCTGTATCTTGCCGATTGTAATGGAGGCAGAGTGGCCATTGTCAAGTTGTACATATACAAACATCAACATGTAGATTTATGTATATTATTAAAACCCTATTCTCAATCCCTTCTCCAAGGTTCGCTGTACCGTGGCATACCGCCCAATATGGGTGATACATATCGGTTTGTCGGTATGCCCACCGTAATATATGTTGGTACATTGGTACAGTTCAGTATGTATCATACCGATGCCTGGTCGATACACTGGTATGGACTGGTAAGGTGAACCATGCCTTCCTCTATTATCCTCTTCCTCCTCTACCACAGTACACCACATGGAATCAGTGTGACTTCCCTATTGCAGCATAAACAGGATCCTTGCACCAGCAACATCTCAGGCTTTCCATGGATGACTTTTGATAGTGGCAACCATAGGTACCTCTTATGCCAAATGCAAGCCTACACCAGCTCATATTCTTTCAGATTTTCAGGCACAAGCAAAGGAAAATTTTAATTAGGTTGCCTACACCGAACCCAACCATGATCAAACAATTTCTGGACTAGGATCACATTAGTAGATAAAATTACATAATATATGCAATTAGATCATTGATCTTATGGATTGCACACCACCAAGATTCTTGAGACCAGGTAAAATGGGTCTTGATGCATGAGAAATAGTTTACAGATCATATTGTATCTGATATATATCATACATACAATAAACAAGCCAACTCCAAGGAGGATAAAATTGTAAACTTCAGAACCAAGGAACAGGCTTAGCAGGCATCAATCAAAGTTGAATGAGTGATGCACAAACAAAAAAGCTGAACACAAACAGTTGATCCCCCAATCCAAAAAATGCTTTATTGGACCTGATGCACTATTGATCCCCACTCAAAATGCTGCAGACCCAATACCATACCTTGTCACCTGGTACAGTAAAAGCAGAATAAAAAAAAGAAAAAGAACAACAAAAAACATAAGAAAATCTAATACTTACCAGTTCCCAGGGCTCTCTGAAAGTTTGACACTCCTCCCTCCTTGACTTGAAGTTTAAAATTGCTGAACTGGCTAACTACTATAATCATTGAATTGGTCAATGTAGTTTAGTGGCTTATATGGTTTTCAAATGAAAAAGGTTAAGATTCATAAAAATTAACAGAAATGGCCAAATTTTAATAAGTTCACTTCATAATATATTTCACCTAAGTGGTGGTGCCTGTCAGCTTCAAACTGGTAGGTATCACTGAGCAAGATTAGCAAGGTGATCATTGCACGGAATCATTTTTTATAGGATAAGAGAATTTAGGTTAGCACAATTTTCTTATTAGTTATGATTAGTTATAAAAAAACTCCTATTCAAAACATGCATTGAGGTCAATCATCTACCGTCCTAGCATATCTTTTGCTCCATTCTCCCTGAACCAGTCCATGGTTTGTCCACAAATATGGCATCCTCAGAATCAATTCTATATTCTCATAACACTATCATAGCTAGGACAATAAGAAACTTGCCATGTAAACCCTAACCACCAAAGTCCATCCGGTAAAATACAAAGTGAAACATAAACAACAAATTACAAAAATTAAGATACAGTATCATGTAAAGTTTGCATAGATTAGGGATTATTAGTAAAACAATAGAGTTCCATCCTTAGATAAAATTAGTAATCAACAAAACAATATAATAGCTAAAGAGCAAATTCAGTTGCACACATATTAACAGTATGTGACTATGTTCTTCTAGCCCAATAGAAAATATAGAAGAAGATACCAGCTATTCATTCACAATAGATTAGATGAACTCATGTGGTGAATAAGAATTGGATAGTGCTGATATTTCTTTTAAGTGTGTGTTAGCCAGCAACATCTCTGACATGAAGATGAGAAAAATCAGAAAAGTCCACTAGAGAATAGCTCATCTGCTGCTGAAATCAAGATTTCCATTAGTTGTTACCTTCACAATTACAGGAACTACTTTCGGAAGGCTAACAGGTAGCAGCAACCCTCTACGTGCCAGCTCTGCCAAACCTAAGCAGCCTCCATGCCATGAACCATCTCCCTAGAAAGCTAGTCAATCAGATGCCTGAACTTCCTTAAACAAGACACAGAAAAACACTCAAGCTAAAGATGATCTTCATAAAAGGACAACCATTTGATGACCTAAGTAGAAGGTTTTTTTAGCAAGAGAAACAGATATTATTGAGATACCAACCTCGCCAGGTGAAAATAACTCCAACACTGAAGACAATACATCTTCAGCAAAGGCAGATGTCAAACGTGCAGTTATGCGACCGACACCTTTTGCAGCTGACCACCGCACAACTGTATCCTGCATTTATGAACATAATTGTGCTGATAGTAAGAAAAGGGCTACGGATGGAAACATAACTTAATCAGTAAAGGTATCCTACAGAAAATAAGGGACAACAAAAAAGGATTAATTAGGTCCAACTATTCAGTTAGTTGATAGGTGAATGATTTTCAGTAAGGAAAGTGGCACATCAGTATATCATGAACCATATGTACCGAGTCTCGCAGGCTAGACAATAACAACTCAAGTATCTCTTCTACAGTTTCTGGAACATCCATTTCCTCGTCTTCTACTAAATCTGAATAATCTGTATCATTGGAACAATTAGCATGTTGACCAAAGTTATTGCCATAAGCTTCCCCAGAATTTTTCACTAAAAAGTTTTCTCCTAATGAGCTGCTTTTTCCCTGGATGAAGAAACAAGTAGATTAGGTCAAGGAAGCTACATAAACAGGAATAATTCCTCATCCTAGAATTTAGAAATGGAACATGAACTTAAATCTATCAAGTCTGAATGTGTAGAGAAGGAATGTAAATTACACAAAAACTTCTAGAAGAAAAAAAATGCCAGGAAAGGTGTTCCTCCACAAGAGGGCAAGAACACTAAAAGACAGTTTCAGTGCCAAAATTCTCCAGAAGTGAACAAATGCACATAATTACATCCATGACCATAATACTGGACGAACAACGTAAGCTTAAGAGCAAACTATATGATATGATACATATCTGACTTATAACAGGTCACAAAAAGATCAATCTAAAATCTAAATATGACCTGAACTACTGCTGTACTTATTTCTACTTTCATCAAATAGTCTAATGTTACAGGTCCAACAATTGCACATATTACTTGGGAGGCTAAGTCAATGATTTTGTACAAAAGTTTCTGAGTCCCAAATAAGCATAGGAGAAAAGGCAACAAAAAGAACAAAAATAAATTGTTCTATTTTCAAGTTTCAACAATATATATAAAAAATTCTGCAAAAGAGGAGCCTAAAATGGTACCAACAATGTTACAAAATAGGAGTCTAGTCAAAACTAACTTTTCCAATTCTTTTCTCTTTCTATGCTTTTGCCGGAAGGGGCTTGCCTTGTGCATTGAGCCTTTTGTAAGTATCACCTTCAACAACTTATTTTCTTTAAGCAAATGAAATGATCAACTGTTGGAGTTTTATGACCAAACTTCCAACTTGAGTATTTTATGATTTTTTTGTACTCCATGTATAGAACAATTTGATCTATTAATCATCGTTTGCTTGTATATTTTGCCAAGATGTTTAGGGAGCTTATCTGGCACATTGATTATCAACTAATAGTTCAATCATTTGCTTCCCAGCAATCTGTCTGGTTTGATGCATAGAGGGGGTACTCAATCTATGATCATGGAGATTCTAAACGAAGTTAGTGTTGAAAGGATGAAGTAATTTGCTACTTTTCAATCTCATTATCTCAGTCAATAGTCATCCACAAGTCTGCTGAGTATGTGTTCCAGTAACAAGATGAAATTTCCAATTGGCACAGATTTGATCACTCAGCTAGTCCATTTAATCTAGATGATAATTCAGAGATCAATGTTTTGATGAGGTTAACTTAATACTGCAAGAACTTTTAAACACTACATATCCAAAAGCCACTTATTGTGTTCCTACTTCTCCAAATGCTCCACTTCAGCATAGACATGTGGAAAACCTTCTTTTATCACTTGGTTCCTTTTTGAATTGTTTACATCATCATGGTTGAGCTGCATGTCAAAGAAAATGCAATGCCTTATCCTCCATACAATCAAATGTAATATGAAACAAATCAAACAACTTTTTTTTTAATTGATGGTATTACAAAATCCAAAATAACTAAGTCTATTAAAGATACTGATAGCAAAATACAGTTCCAATCTAGGTAAAATCATAAAATCATCAAGAAACTATCAAATGTAATATGAAACAAATCAAACAACTTTTTTTTTAATTGATGGTATTACAAAATCCAAAATAACTAAGTCTATTAAAGATACTGATAGCAAAATACAGTTCCAATCTAGGTAAAACCATAAAATCATCAAGAAACTAAAAAAAAAAACAATTAAGTCTCTTGATATAGCTAATGGGGAAAAGATCTATTATCCAATGAAAGACCAAGAAATCTGAAGTTGAAGCAAGACAATATGAAAGTACAAATACGCATGGAATATATTTAACAATTAACCAAAGATGTTCATTGGCAGACCAGATAGCGCCATGATTGTGAACGACGAGGCAAACAAGTAAGCCCAATGCGCTGTGATAATTTGACCAATAACTTCCGAAGCAAAGGACTGCGAGATGAAGCAGTAGACCTCATCAGGAGGGAACAATCCATCCAAGTGGTAGAAGTCACACTAAGCAAAACCTTTTTACTACCGACCTGTATTGTGGAACTCAAAGAAAGAACAACTACAGCTCTTTAGTAGCTGATAAAGAACAAAACTTAAATTAAATATAATTCTTGACATCATTGCATGATCTGAAAAAAGAACAGAACGAAAGTGAATGAACAAATTTAAGTAACTGAACATGTATAGCATAAATCAAATACTCATGTTTGTTATCCTGTAATGTACCAAATACACCCAGTACATATCGGCCTGTTTGGGGCTTAACAGCACATGCACCATTTATACCAATCAAAACACTCTGCTTTCAACCTACCAAAGGGAGACTCACGATGCTCCTGCTAATGTGGGATGAGGAGCATCAATGTATGTAGCTTTACCCTACAAGCAAAGAAGCCGATTCTGTGAGTTGAACCTACAACACCCAAGTCATAAAAGGATAAACATATTGTGACACTAAGGCTTGCCCTCTCACTAAAGCACAATTTTCAACCTGTTGAATAGAAAATCATGCTCTTCGGCTGTTTTTATCTATGCATCAACCAATCATTTAAATATTTATGTCTATAATATGTTTTTGGAGGTGTGCTATTTAGGTTTATGCATATAAACCCAAGACACTGTCAATTTCCCTTCCTGATAAATTTTTCCACTTGCTCACATCTCCTGTTCTCGCTTCCTCAGAAACTCCCTCCGTGATGCCCACACTTCTTTAAGAACATCTGTGTGGATCCTCTTTCCTTTTTGCTCATAAATCCTTAATTGTAATTTATATACCATTTTTTATTAGTATTTTGAAAAAAATACTATTTTTTTCTTGATCAACCTAACAGAAATTTATTTGCAATTATTTTTTATGTCAGCCAATTGTATGTTAGATTTTTGAAAAAACTACAAAGCTTAATCTATTTCTTTACAAGTGTTGCACATGAAGAGAACTAGTTTTGACGCTAAAAATGTTGAATAAATAAAAAATCCACAAAAAGTTACTAAGTGAAGACTGATTGTGTACTATAAAAGAGTTTGCTGCCACTTTCTGTCACTATCTTTCTTATGTCCATCAAGAAAGAAAGGAAAAGGAAAAGAAAAAGAAGTGCGAACTTGGAATAGATTAGTACATTAGATCTAGTGCTTAAACTTTGTAAGTAAAGAGCTTGTGTTAACCAGAATATACCATAACCACAGAACAATGTGGTCCAAGTGAAGTGAGAAAATAAATGACAGACCTCATTTTATACACAAAGTTCCCATTAACATGGTGTAAGTTCTGTAACAAGTGAAAAATGCATCAATTGATAAATCTAGACTGGGTAGGTATGGATACCATGGAATTCTGCAAAAACGTAAATTATTCTTAAGAGTAAACACCACCTAGGAAATCAAAATCCAAAATTAAATCTTCAGATTTCAGTTTCAAGCATCATGTAAGAAAATTGCAGCATCTTGTTTCAACTTTCAAGAAAAGGAAATCTAAAGAGACATACCTTGAATATAGAGGAAAGGGCTTCAACAAAACCAAGTAGCTTGAAGTGGTCCACAACATCTTCTGTCACAGATAACAGGACTTCATGAGCCCACTCAGTGAATCTGATAGATAATCAAGATTGAGAAGTAAGGGCATAAATCTTGTTGGCATATGACAAGAGAAAAAAGGATCTTTTGGCTTTGAACCAAAAAATACCAAAAAAAAATAAGGTCCATTAAGTCCCAAAAAATCAGAAAAACAAACACAAATACAAACATCAACACTTCAATCAACTCATATACTATATACTGAATTTCTAAACTTTTGGGAAGAGAACTCCAAATAGTGCAAGCAATCAATACATACTAAAATTGTGAGTTTGCATTGTTTACTATCAATATTCACCCGGTGCCAAGCAGCAAGTTCTAAACATTGATAAAATTGTGAATCCATTTTGCACATCTTATCATCTTCTTATGTCATTAGTAAAAGAATAGAACGAAAACTTCCAATGCTTCATGTTTGTTATCCAATTTCATCAGGTCCTTTTTAATGTTATTCTTCTTTTAGCATCATGGAATCACCTAAATGAAGCCAATCTAATGATTCAAGATTTCAATTTCTGACTGGTGAAATTTCTTTGCACCTATCAAAGAAATTTCACTTGTGTCAAAAAAGAAGAAATTTCTTTTCTTTCAGGAAGGCTTCATTTACCAACGAAGCTGGATCAATTTAAGTGGTATAACATGTACACAAACCTGCTAAAAGCAATTGTCATGTCTGGACGAGTCAAAAGCCTCGCAAGCAACAGTCCAGCCATCCTACGCATAGGACCAGCACTCGAAAGGTAATCCTTGGAAATCTCCAATATTCTCATGACCAACGGTGAAGGCTCGGATCCACACATATTATCTATATTCACGGCGCTTGTGTCCACCGACAAGATATCAAAAGGGATTAAAACAAGTATATATAGCCAGAGGAGAACAACACACTTGGTCTCCATCTCGCCAGTGCTTTCCTGCCGCAGTGATGTCGCTGACGTAGTTTGGTGACACATTTCAAGAAGATCGACCGCCAGTTCAAGATCCGAAACCTGGTGCGGAAAGAACTTAACGACACTCTTGTAACCGCATACAGTAACGAGCGAGTATATAATTATACACAAGGGCTTGATGATTTCGAGGGCTTCATCCGAGGAATCCCTGAGCTGCATGGCTTTGGAGCGAACAATCGACATTAGAAGCGTAATTATACGTTCCAGGTAAGGTTCTAGCAATTGACCCTGTTCTTGATACTTGTCCATCTGAGAAATCAAATGAGAAGAGAAGAGATTTCGATCAACACCAAATCGTCCATTAACCAATATCGGACAAAGATTCACCAAATCCTTTCAAGATCAGGGCCGATTCGTGAATCAAGAAGCAAGATCTCGTGCGGGAGGAGGAGGAAGCTTACAATGGACCGGATCTTGTGGACATCGGTGGGCGAGGAGACGCCGCCACCGGCGACGATGCGGTCGAGAAGGGACTTGACGAGCTCCCATTCCTGGAGGAAGTAGCGGAGGAGGACCGCCTCTTTGGATTCGTGCTCGTCGTCTTCTTTGGGGTCCAAATCCACCGCGTCGGCGACGGAGGCAGCGACGGCGGTCTCGGCAGAGTCGGCCATGGGCGAGTTCGCTTCGTGTCGATAGTGGCGGTGGAGTGAGAACCCTCGCGGCCTATATAATTGAATCTTGATTTAGTTTTTTTTCCTTTTTATTTTTGCAAAAACAGCTGTCTCATAATTATTTTAAATACTGGCGAGTTAATTTCTAAAAATATTAAATGTTAACTAAGTTGTTATATATTGATATTCTAAATATACAAAATATATGATTTAGGGGAGTATAAAGGGTATGCATGGGCCAGAGTTGGGCCGGCTCTGGCCTCTAGCTAGTTGGGTCAGAGGCCGAACCAGATGAACCGACTTCTTTAGGCCTATTTCCAGCCCAACTACTTCGGCTTTATGTCTACGGAACGAACCTTGGCCCACGAAGAAAAGCACCGAGGGGCCTGCGGCTGCCGAACATTCCAGAACCAGGAAGAACGCCCTTCCCACGACTTCATAAGCCCCTTTTTGTTCTCGGTCTCATCCCTTCGCCTTCGATATTACATAGGCACATCGGGAGCCGCCACTCTCTTCGTTCCCCCTTCCATGGCCGAGGACGCGAAAGCCAAGGGCAACGCGGCCTTCGCCGCCGGCCGCTTCGACGAAGCTGTCCGCCACTTCTCTGAGGCCATCGACCTCGCCCCCGCCAACCACGTCCTCTACTCCAACCGCTCCGCCGCCTACGCCTCCCTCCAGCGCTACGATGCCGCCCTCGCCGACGCCCGCAAGACCGTCGAGCTCAAGCCTGATTGGGCCAAGGGATACGGCCGCCTCGGAGCGGCCCACCTCGGTCTCAGCGACGCCGAGCAGGCTGTCGCCGCCTACGAGAAGGGCCTCGAGCTCGATCCCGCCAACCAGGCGCTCAAGGCCGGTCTCGCTGATGCCCGCACTGCCGCCTCTCGTTCTCGGGGTCCCCCGCCGCAGGGAGCTTCTCCTTTCGGCAAGATCTTTCAGGGGCCGGAGTTGTGGGCGAAGCTGACGGCGGATCCGACTACCAGGAGCTACCTGCAGCAGCCGGATTTTGTCAAGATGATCCAGGACATCCAGAAGAACCCTAACAACATCAACATGTATCTCTCGGATCCGAGGATGATGCAGGTGATTGGGGTTCTTCTCAATGTGAAGATGAGGGCACCCACGGATGAGATGGCCAGTGAATCTCCCGAGTCAGAGCAGGTGAAGCCCCAGCCGGAGCCAGCAAAGAAGGCACCAGAACGGGAGCCAGAGCCGGAGCCCATGGAGGTGGCCAAAGAGGAAACCGAGGCTAAGAAGAGTAAGGCCGAGGCACTGAAAGAGAAGGAATCAGGGAATGCTGCTTACAAGAAAAAAGACTTTGAGACGGCGATTCAGCATTATACTCTAGCAATAGAGCTTGACGATGGGGACATTTCTTACCTCACTAACAGAGCTGCTGTTTACTTGGAGATGGGAAAGGTGATATCTTGGACCTCGTATAAGCTTAATTCAGTTGTTTGTTTACTTTATCAGAAAATGGTGAAATTGCGGATCTAATTTTATATGCTTTGCAGATTACTGTGTTCTGTTAGATGGTTTTTATATTGGCACATAAGATTGTGCACAAAATTTGCTGTTGGCACTAGACTTGGTTATTGACTTTTGACATCTGAATATTGAAGTGATTGTTGCTCTGTACTAGCTGCTGACTGAGAGCATGAAAGTTAGAAGCTATGCTTTTATAGACTAAAATAATTTCTGTGCATTGCACTACAGATAAATTGAAACTTTTTGTGACTGAATATACACACAGGTCAAAGATTTAAAAGTAGTGACCAGTAGATTCATTTCTTTGGTGCAAGTGATTAACTCAGCCTTAATCAAGGAGGATGGATGTTGGTACAGTTCAATTTCAGTGGAATAATTATCTTGTATCTTGAAGTATTTGGACCCATATTAAAGCACTAAAGTCTTTTTTTTTTTTTACTTAAAGACATTGAAGCATTTGTGGTGTTGGTTATCGTACTGAATGCTATGGTGTTGGGCTTCATAGAGAATAGTATTTATGGTGTTGGTTAAGAGACATTGAAGAATTTTATGGTGTTGGGCTTCATAGAGAATAAACAACAAAATTTAGGAGCTTCATTTCAAATTCTCGATCATTGTGATGTGTGCCATGAAGATGTGCAGTCACCCTACTTTCTACTTTCTACTTTACCAATTTGACATTAGTCGGTTGTGCTTGAGGTTCTGTTTTCAAATGATATGGACATAGGGGTTTGCTATTGTTGATGTTATTGGGTTGGCTTCATGGTACTCTTTGTGGTTTGTTTTAATCATATGATTTCACATGGTATATATGGGATGGAAAAGCTTTGGCATCAAAAATTGGTTTCTAGCTTGCTTTGAGTCATTCCTATCATCTTTATGGTGACAACAACGGTGAATATAACATATCTATATGGCTTGTCATTGTTTCCAAACTCCAACTTTCAAAGGTTTATTAGTTATTTAGAAGGTTTACTAGCATTCCTTCTCTTATCATTGTTCCTCTTATATTCTGTGTGCAGTAGTTTAGTGTAAGCCTTAATATGGTCTAATCAGTTCTACTTCTTGTTGTTGACCGTTTGAGATGACATGCAAGAAATTCAGAAAAGTTTAGTACTGACTTACAATTTGGCATCCTTCAATCTTATTCTTGAATTGATGAGCAATGCCAATGGTGTCTTTGCACACACAGTGTCAAATATTAGAGTGTTGTCTGGACATTTGTTAGACTGTGTCCTTTTTTCTCCTTTCCATTTCATCTGAGACCTTTCATAATGCATTGAGATGTTTCAAAACCTTAATGTTTCTTGTTTCAATTTTGCAGAGTGGTAGACCAAGTTGTGTTGTTCTTACATGTAGTAAATGCTAACAATTTTATATTGACTTGCAGTACCAAGAATGTATAAACGATTGTGATAAAGCTGTTGAACGAGGCAGAGAGCTTCATTCCGACTTCAAAATGATTGCAAGAGCATTGACCAGGAAAGGTACTGCACTTGTGAAACTTGCCAAATGCTCCAAGGACTATGAACCTGCTATTGAGACTTTCCAAAAAGCCCTAACTGAGCACCGTAACCCTGACACTTTGAAAAAGCTCAATGATGCTGAGAGGGCAAAGAAAGAATTAGAGCAGCAAGAATACTTTGATCCAAAAATAGCTGATGAGGAACGTGAGAAAGGTATTTGTTTTCCATTCTTTACTTTTTTTATGATTAGCCCTTTTAATAGGTTATCTGAGCAATACATCTTCTGAGGTTTACTTATGGTGCATTCTTGCTTCTTGATAGTGTGATTATTTTGTTGGTATTAAGTATAAACTCTTTACACAGAAGTATGCTAAGTTGTCTTACCTTGGTATGTTTTTTGTTTATATTTATATACTTGACCATGTTACTTTGTTGCTTTGATCAAGTATTGAATTTGTGATGGTCTCGGAGTTCTTGAAGAATGATTTAGAGGGCAAGTTCATCATTCTTTCATCCATTTGTATGTATCTGAAATCTCTTATATGTATTGTTGGTTATCTATGACACATCTTTGAATTCCTTGACTGATCATTGGATAGTTGCCTTATAGTTATTGGAAATGTTCTAATACTTGTCAATTTATTTACATCTGAACTGAAAATGATCAGTCATCCTTACCTAGTCATAAGTAGCATACCTTGGTGTAACAAAGTCAACACGGAGTTACAGAATTGCAAATAACCTATCTTTATCCATTAATAGAATTGCCTGTCTAAACAAAGTAAGAAATAGTTATGGTAGAACTTTTAGGATATCTAAATTTATTTACATTTGTTTTCTGTTATGAAAAGATGCAGTTTTTGTCTGCGTTAGTGTGTTTCTTTGAAAATCTGCCATATATTTGTTGAATTTCCTTCTCCACTTTCACTCTTTCGTGTCCATAAAGAGTCTTTCCATATCTTTCACTGGCTTTGTTTTCCAGCTTCAAGTAACTTTACCCGACCCATGGCTATTGTGACATGGCATATATTCTAATGAAGTTACTCATTACCTGTGTGGCATTAGGAATGATGCAGATGTTTTCAGTTTATCTTTTACACATAAAAATCAATGGTGATGTTACATGGTTAAATATCTATGCAGGCAATGAGCTTTTCAAGCAGCAAAAGTATCCAGAAGCAGTACAACATTATACTGAAGCTCTAAAGAGGAACCCAAAGGATCCAAAGGTACTTTTTCCTACTCACATTGTTTGCTTAACGATGGGCATAGAAAATAATAAACTTGCATAGTAGTTCGAAGTTAGAAATGCTGATATGCCTTTTTCTTTTAGGCATTTGACATATCTCTATCATCCAGTGAAAATAGCAGCAGCTATTGTATCTTAACATGGTGTGATTTCATGTTTGTCTCCCATGTTATGTTGACCATGTCAAGTAGCTTGCAAATCATGATTTCTCTACTTAATTTAAGTGAAGTATTCTCTCCAAAGTTATTCTACCATGGGTCTCACTTATTGCCAATTAAGCTGGCTTCATGAAGACTACAATTCTTTGTTTCTGTTTGCATTAATTTGTTCGGCCGATGGAGTTTGCATCAATTTATTGGATTTTCAAAAAAATTCTTGTTTATTTTTAATATATGTTATTCTGATTGACATTTGAAATATGGTACTTCCAAAGGTATACAGCAATAGAGCTGCATGCTACACAAAGCTGGGTGCTTTGCCCGAAGGTCTAAAGGATGCAGAGAAGTGCATTGAGCTGGATCCGTCCTTTTCCAAAGGATACACAAGGAAAGGTGCAGTCCAATTTTTCATGAAAGAATATGACAAGGCATTAGAAACATATCAGGAGGGCTTGAAACACGACCCAAACAATCAGGAGTTAATGGATGGTGTCAGGAGGTAACTAAAATGAGAAAGCTTTAATATAGACAACTGGCCTCTTGGAGTTGCTTGATATAATGAATATGTTCTATTTCACTGGATGCAGTTGCATTGAACAGATCAATAAGACAAACAGAGGGGACATTAGTCCGGAGGAGTTAAAAGAGAGACAGGTTAGCATACCATCATCTTCATGTTCATTACTCTTGGACGCTCACTTTTGGAATATATTGTTCACTTTGTTGTTTGTTTTGCAGGCAAAGGCCATGCAGGACCCAGAAATACAAAATATTCTAACAGATCCTGTAATGCGACAGGTATTATTCAGTTAACATTCTTGTATTGCCCAATTTATATTTTTTTTATCTTCTATCTCACATCATGTATGACTTGTGTGCATGTAATTTCCCTAGATGACTTCTTAGATTTCTGCAAATTTTGCGACCTTTGGTTACAAATTCTCTGCGAGTGTCCTGTACACGATGATCGTATGTCTTTCCAGGTGTTGATCGACTTCCAAGAGAACCCCAAGGCTGCACAGGAGCACCTCAAGAACCCCCAGGTAATGCACAAGATTCAAAAGCTTGTGAGTGCGGGGATCGTGCAAATGAGGTAGAAGGCCAAGAGCTTCGGGGACGGATGTGTTTGATGTGTTCCTTTTCAGATGGACTTTTTGAGTCTGGTATTACTTACGAACATAATACTTGCACTTGATGATGATGTCTTTCAAGATAATTATTTCAGTGACCATACTGTGGTGATTTCTCAATTTATTTGGTTATATCTCTCTGCTTTTGCTTACCCAACTGAAGAATCAAATACAGGTGATTGACAGTGATATGATCAATCACCACATAGCTTATTTTTTTTGCCTATGTTAATGCTGAGACGAACTGAACCATGATATTGTGGTTGTATATGTCTGAGATATGAGCAGTATAAAGGGGCAGAATAACATCTGGAAGGACCGTCGATCGCTCCTTCTCTGTCCCACCAAAAGATGATGCTTGGCGACTGTGCTCCCGAGTGATTGACAGGTGTGATTAGTTCTACAGAATGTGGATCCCTGTCGAAAGTGTTACATTGTCAGGCACAGTCTTCAAGTTATAGGTTGCTGATGTGAAGACTCTTTTAACTTTGAACCGCGAGGTATGTCTCCCTTTCTAAGTCATATCGGATTATTTGCCCTTCTCCAATGGAGCATTAAGCTAAAGTGCTCGATAGTTTTTATTGGATAGAGTATTCTAAAACATCCAAATATATCTTTCTCCAACGAAACATTTAAAAGTATCCTTTTTCAAGCAAAGCGTCTTAAAATACCTCATACGCATTTCCTTAAGACAAAACATGGAAAAACACATAATGAGCATAACAATCTAAAGTGCTTGATTTGTCCTTTTCGAAATGGCTCTCGTTGGTAATCAAGATCTATATCTAAAAAAAGAAAAAGTCCAATTTGAGAAGAAGACATGATAGAAAAAAAACATTTGGCCCCAATTAGGACTTGACACGAGTATTGGTTTGGCTAGAAAAATACATAGCATTCATTAGGTGATTAAAAATCATAAAAGAAAATATTCTTCGAATCATGAAATATTTGAAAAATATTTTCCCTAGTTAACTATAACAAGTAGTCTATCCATGTTATACTTACTAGATTCTTCCTCTCCTTACTCCTTCAAATTTTTTTTTTTTTAATTTGGATGTCAGGGAGGGCTCTTCTCAATCTTCTATTGCAAAAAAGAGGTATGGAAACTTAGTTTGGCCTCTACATCTTCACCACTAACCTAAGGCTTAACACAAGCATGCTATTGTGGTGAATTTTGATCTTACCACTTTTTTGACTTTTTGTTAGATCTTGCTTATTTCTTTTATGCTACAGAGTCATTACGTCATAACAATGGTGATTGACCGAGTCTATGACTCTTTGATTGCCCTAACTTAAACCTTATAGGAACAAGATGAGTTAGTAGGAAAGGCAACCAAAAGAGATTATTTCTTCAATGAAATGACTTAACTTCAAGACTAGAAGGAGTACATGGAGCAAGAGTTAGTTGCGAAGCAAAAGTGATTGATCGATCTAAGGACCTAGCTTGAAATCATATAGCAATCGACCAATGACGGTTAGGCCAACCAACATCATTTTAGTGATATATCATTAAAGGCCCAACTTAAAAGAGAACAATAATTATTATTAAGATTCTAGATGGGTCACATGTGAGAAAAATATATAGTTGAATGTATATATAATTCAAATTATGCAATTCCTTCCTATTAGTTGTTTGAGCTAGAATCAATTTAAAGCCAATTGAGGTACCTCTTGTTAATCTAAATGTGAGTTATAATTCTTACTAACTTGAAAGCGCTAAATTTGCATAATTAAGTCGGGAACATTCCTAGCCAATACTCTTTTAATGATTAAATCAACATTAAGTTTGAATAATTTTTTAAGAAAAATTGTGTGCGGGAAAAACACCTACCGTACCCTTTTTATAGTGGATTTGAAGAGTTGTTAATTTTGAGATCATCAATAATCTTGAAGAACAATTATACATCATTTTTGGACCAAATCAGGATAATGGTATCGTTGTATATCAAACCTGATATATCCCTTGATTATGATATATTGAATTCAGGATGTGCCTTGATTAATGTAACTTAGTCTTGGTATCGAGATGTTGGTCACATATAATTCACGTGATCTCAAGCTATCAATATGTTGTCTACGTAGTGTTACATTGTCAGCCATATGTTATCTACATAACCTCAACCATCGATGTATCGATTATATGACCCGAAGACATCAACTAGGTCATTAGCCTCCTGTCTTCTCTTTCTCTCTTTCCTTCTTCTTTATTCTTCTCTCCCCTTCTTCTTTATTCCCACACAGCCGTAGCCCCCTTCTCTTCTCTTCTCCTCCCATCTTTTCTCTCTTCTCTTCCTCTCATTCTTCTCTTCTCCTCCATAGCCGCAGTCTTCTCTTCTTTTCTCTTCTCCTCCTCCCCTTTCTCCCTTCTCTTCCTCTCTTTCCTTCTTCTCTATTATTCTCTTCTCCCCCACAGCCATAGCGCCTTCTCTTCTCTTATCCTCTTCCCCTTTCTCCCTTCTCTTCCTCTCATTCTTCTCTTCTCCTCCTCTCCTTTCTTCTTCTCTATTCTTCCCTTCTCCCCTACAGACAGTCCCCTTCTCTTCCTCTCCTTGCTTCTTCTCTATTCTTCCCCTTTCCCCTATAGTTGCAATATTCTCTTCTCCTTCTCCCCTTTCTCCCTTCTCTTCCTCTCTTTCCTTCTTCTTTAATCTTCTCTTCTCCTCCACAGCCGCAACCCCCTTCTCTTCTCTTCTCTTCTCTTCTCCTCTTCCCGTTTCTCCCTTCTCCTCTCTTTTCTTCTCTATTCTCCCCTTCTCCCCCGTAGCCGTCGCCTTCTCTTCTCTTCTCCTTCCTCTCCTTTCTTCCTTATCTTCTTCTCTCTTCTAGTCTTCTCTCCCACAGCCGCAGCCTCCTTTTCCTTTCCTCCTCTGCTTTCTCCTTTCTCTTCCACCGATAGCCGTCGCCTTCTCTTCTCTTCTCCTTCCTCTCCTTTCTTCCTTATCTTCTTCTCTCTTCTAGTCTTCTCTCCCACAGCCGCAGCCTTTTTCCTTTCTCTCCTTTCTCCCTTCTCTTCTTTTCTTTTCTTCTTCTCCTTTCTCCCTTCTCTTCCACCGACGCAGCCTTCTTCCTTTCTCTCCTTCCTCCCTTCTCTTCTTTTCTTTCCTTCTTCTCCTTTCTCCCTTCTCTTCCATTGACGCAGCCTCCATTCTCTTCTTCTCCTCCCCTTTCCACTCTCATAGCCTCTGTTTCTCTTCTCTTCCTCCCCTTTCCACCGTCGTAGCATCTTCCTTCTCTTCTTCTCCTCCCATTTCCACTATCATAGCCTCTTTCTCTTCTCCACCCCTCCTTTTTTTTCTAATCATTTTATAATTTAATCCTTTTAATATCTATATTTATAAATAGATATTCAAAAAGATAGAAATATTCTATTCTTCACTCTAAATAAAAAGGTTACTCCTATAAACTTATCTAATCCGAAAAATAATTAAAATTGATATATCTTCGTGACATCAATCATATCTTAACATTATATATGGCTTAATATTTTAAAATTTATTTAAAAACTTAAGATATGACATAACATTATCTATCTTAAAGATTGATATTCGAACATAAATATTTTTACTCTATACTAAATATTAATAACTTAATCTCATATTCAAGCCCGCTAGTCTACTTTGGCTTGTTGTGCTATACTTAATGTAAATATTAATACTTATGCATGCTTAACTAATATTTTATAAAATATTGAATAATATTTTGAAAAACATGTACTTCAATCTTAAGAATAGAAAACATGAGTATATCATTTATCATATTTATGAAACGTAAATACTACAAATCATATTATGAAATAAGGATAACATAAATATATTATTTATACTTCTATTGTAATACTAGTTGCAATTCAATATGTGTAAGACTTCGGCATTAGACCCACGATCAACTTATCAGGCCAAAGTAGTCGTGTGAGAACAAAGACAAAAGTCAACCTCCCTTTGGAGAGTTGAGAAGTTACTTGTGCATGAGCCAGCAGTCGAAAGTCCACCTTGCCTATTGAGATTCAACTTGGTAAGCATCATGTATAACCTTCACCCCTTCCCTCACCGTTGAGCTAACACTCAAGGGGTAGTGAAGCTTCTTCCTCCTCTCGATAAACAAAGACCGCTTGAGAAAGTGAGAGTCATGAGGGATATTGTTGTTCACCAACAACGATAAGGAATCAGCCAACTCCATCCTCCTTTCCATGCCCTAGAGAGTTGATCCTGATTAATGCTTTCAATATCTACCCCATTGATCAACGAACCTTCCACTATGAGATGGCAGCCACCTAGCCGAAAGGGGAAGAAAGATTCTCCAAAATCAACTTGGCCACCAATTGGGCTTAGAAGTTCTCGAGAGAGGCTATCAAATGGAATGAGAGGATCCTCCTCCCCGGGATAGCCAAGGGCTACTACATTAGGCCCATTGAGGACTTCATGGCTAATGCCCACAAGCATGCTATTGTGGTGAATTTTGATCTTACCACTTTTTTGACTTTTTGTTAGATCTTGCTTATTTCTTTTATGCTACAGAGTCATTACGTCATAACAATGGTGATTGACCGAGTCTATGACTCTTTGATTGCCCTAACTTAAACCTTATAGGAACAAGATGAGTTAGTAGGAAAGGCAACCAAAAGAGATTATTTCTTCAATGAAATGACTTAACTTCAAGACTAGAAGGAGTACATGGAGCAAGAGTTAGTTGCGAAGCAAAAGTGATTGATCGATCTAAGGACCTAGCTTGAAATCATATAGCAATCGACCAATGACGGTTAGGCCAACCAACATCATTTTAGTGATATATCATTAAAGGCCCAACTCAAGGTCACCAACCTCTATGCCAAGAACACAAGTTTGTAAAAGGTAGTGGAGGTGCTTACAGAACAACTTTAGATGAAAGAAGCTCAACAATCAAAGTGTGAGACTAGGGGGGTGGTGAAGTATAAGGCATCATGAGGGTTCGAGAAGGCTTTTACCTATCTCTCCTTTAAGAACTTATGCTTTTGGTATGATCTCGCAATATCCTAAACGTGCTTCGACCACCCTAGCATCATCCTCCCCAAAGGCTTGAATGACAAGTGCCTGATCGATGATCAAGTCAAGTTCATTAGAGCTAATGGCATCGATGATCTCAGTGAGTCACCTCCTGGGGAAGAAAGTGAAGTTGAGTCTGATGACAAGGCTGAAGGTGATTCAGTTGGAGAACTTGGGGAGCTCAAGGAGCAAATGCTCAAGGGCGATAGAGCCCTGCTATGCCACCTAAAGTTGAGCCTCCAACTGAAGCCCCTACCCCTATTGAGCCTAAGGCAAAAGTTGAGCCCAAGTATATGGCCAACCTTGCACTTCTGATTCATCCTCTTACCATCGTGCTTCCTTCTCCTAAAGCTAAGGATGCCCAAATGTTAGGTGTAGCCTAAGGTTGATGAGTGTATTACTATCAACTTTAATTTAAGCATTTTAGCTAATGGTTTGGGCCAAACAAAGTTGATAGGTCAATAGCCCATTAGGCTCAAGTTGTAACAGATATCAGAGCCGACCTAGTGTTTGAGTATAATGAGTGGGCTCGAGTAGGAAAGGACCACTTGTAGATAGAGTCAAAGGACTCATCACGATTTGGAGCTACCATTGGACTATGCCTCACATGTGCTATGCTAATAAGGATGTCAATCCCTTAAGTGAGAAAATTTATAACACCCTAATTAGTCACACATCGGAAGTGAACAAGATTAAGATTGATTTATAATAGTCTAATAAGTATATTATTATTAATTTTAGCTTTAGTATTTTGACCAATGGTTTATGTCAAATGAAGTTGATATACTAGTTAGTCCATCAAGCTTGGAAAATGATAAGAGTGACGAAATCCCTAGTGATGGTGGTAAAGGTGGAGGAGATTGGTTTGTAGATCTTTTATAGTCAAGCTAATCTTATGAAAGGCGTCATAGTACATGATATCGACAAAACTTCTTGTGTCAATTAGGATCTTTTTTACCAATGTCTTAATGATCTTAAGGGAGAAGACATATGTGTTGTCATGTTCGGGATTCAAGTGTCTTGTCTCTTCCACCCTAAACATAATAGGAGGATCACTTGAAAGATGAAACCTCTTGGCTTAAGGCTCTCTTATATAGGTTTTGTTGGTAGAAGTGCTAGTTCCTCCTAACGTTGGTCCCCCAACTATCACATCAACATATTGCTCAATGGATCCCCGAGGTCTTAGGGATGCTTCTCGAATCTTATTGAGATAGTGATGTAGGTTTAGAGCTCTTTAATATGTTACTTTATATCATACTAGTCCTCTATATCATGTCCATGGCCCTGCAGCCTTTTTCCTTTCTCTCCTTTCTCCCTTCTCTTCTTTTCTTTTCTTCTTCTCCTTTCTCCCTTCTCTTCCACCGACGCAGCCTTCTTCCTTTCTCTCCTTCCTCCCTTCTCTTCTTTTCTTTCCTTCTTCTCCTTTCTCCCTTCTCTTCCATTGACGCAGCCTCCATTCTCTTCTTCTCCTCCCCTTTCCACTCTCATAGCCTCTGTTTCTCTTCTCCTCCTCCCCTTTCCACCGTCGTAGCATCTTCCTTCTCTTCTTCTCCTCCCATTTCCACTATCATAGCCTCTCTTCTCTTTCTCCACCCCTCCTTTTTTTTTATCATTTTATAATTTAATCCTTTTAATATCTATATTTATAAATAGATATTCAAAAAGATAGAAATATTCTATTCTTCACTCTAAATAAAAAGGTTACTCCTATAAACTTATCTAATCCGAAAAATAATTAAAATTGATATATCTTCGTGACATCAATCATATCTTAACATTATATATGGCTTAATATTTTAAAATTTATTTAAAAACTTAAGATATGACATAACATTATCTATCTTAAAGATTGATATTCGAACATAAATATTTTTACTCTATACTAAATATTAATAACTTAATCTCATATTCAAGCCCGCTAGTCTACTTTGGCTTGTTGTGCTATACTTAATGTAAATATTAATACTTATGCATGCTTAACTAATATTTTATAAAATATTGAATAATATTTTGAAAAACATGTACTTCAATCTTAAGAATAGAAAACATGAGTATATCATTTATCATATTTATGAAACGTAAATACTACAAATCATATTATGAAATAAGGATAACATAAATATATTATTTATACTTCTATTGTCATACTAGTTGTAATTCAATATGTGTGAGACTTAGGCATTAGACCCACGATCAACTTATCAGGCCAAAGTAGTCGTGTGAGAACAAAGACAAAAGTCAACCTCCCTTTGGAGAGTTGAGAAGTTACTTGTGCATGAGCCAGCAGTCGAAAGTCCACCTTGCCTATTGAGATTCAACTTGGTAAGCATCATGTATAACCTTCACCCCTTCCCTCACCGTTGAGCTAACACTCAAGGGGTAGTGAAGCTTCTTCCTCCTCTCGATAAACAAAGACCACTTGAGAAAGTGGGAGTCATGAGGAATATTGTTGTTCACCAACAATGATAATGAATTAGCCCACCCCATCCTCCTTTCCATGTCCCAGAGGATCGATCCTGATTAATGTTTTCAATATCTACCCCATTGATCAACGGACCTTCCACTATGAGATGACAACCACCTAGCTGAAAGGGAAAGAAGGATTCTCTAGAATCGACTAGGCCACCATGGCCACCAATTGGGCTTAGAAGTTCTCGAGAGAGGCCATCAAATGGAATGAGGGGATCCTTCTCCCCGGGATAGCCAAGGGCTACTACATTAGGTCCACCGAGGACTTCATGGCTAATGCCCACAAGCAAGTTATTATGGTGAATTTTGATCTCAAACACTTAGTCAATTTTTTTACTTTTTGTTAGATCTTGCTTATTTCTTTTATGCTATAGAGCCATTATCTCGTAACAATGGTGATTGATCGAGTCTACAACTCCTTGATTGCCCTAACTTTTAAACCTTATAGGAACAAGATGAGTTAATAGGAATGGCAACCAAAAGAGATTATTTCTTCAATGAAGTGACTTAGCTTCAAGACTAGACGGAGTATATGGAGCAAGAGTTAGTTGCAAAGCAAAAGTGATTGGTTGATCTAAGGGCCCAGCTTGAAATCATGTAGCAATCGACAATTAAGGGTTGGGCCAACGAACATCATTTTATTGATATGTCATTAAAGGCCCAACCCAAGGTCACCAACCTCTATGCCAAGAACACAATTTTGTAAAAGGTAGTGTAGGTGCTTACAGAACAACTTTAGATGGAAGAAGCTCAACAACCAAAGTGTGAGACTAGGGGGGTGGTGAAGTATAAGGCGTCATGAGGGTTCGAGAAGGCTTTGAACTATCTCTCGTTTAAGAACTGATGCTTTGGGTATAATCTCGCAATATCCTGAACGTGCTTCGACCACCCCAGCATCATCCTCTCCAAAGG
The DNA here is from genome assembly GCA_001649415.1 of Musa itinerans. Taxonomy (NCBI): domain Eukaryota; kingdom Viridiplantae; phylum Streptophyta; class Magnoliopsida; order Zingiberales; family Musaceae; genus Musa; species Musa itinerans. The sequence goes on along the minus strand of LVTN01000920.1, from coordinate 20,423 downwards.
CTTGAATGACAAGCGCTTGATCGATGATCAAGTCAAGTTCTTTAGAGCTAATGGCATCGATGATCGCAGTGAGTCACCTCTTGGGGAAGAAAGTGAAGTTGAGTTCGATGACAAGGCTGAAGGTGATTCAGTTGGAGAACTCAGGAAACTCAAGGAACAAATGCCTGAGGGCGATAGAGCCCTACTATGCCACATAAAGTTGAGCCTCCAACTGAAGCCCCTACCCCTACCGAGCCTAAGGCAAAAGTTGAGCCCGAGCACATGGCCAACCCTTACACTTTTGATTCACCCTCTTATCCTCGTGCTTCCTTCTCCTAAAGCTAAGGATGCCCAAATGTTAGGTATAGCCTAAGTTTGATAAGTGTACTACTATCAACTTTAGTTTAAGTATTTTAGCTAATAGTTTACGTCAAACGAAGTTGATAGGTTAATAGCCCATTAGGCTCAAGTCGTGATAGATATCAGAGCCGACCTAGTGTTTGAGTATAATGAGTGAGCTCGAGTAGGAAAGGGCCACCCGTAGATGGAGTCAGAGGACTTATCGTGGTCTGGAGTCACCATTGGGCTATGCCTCACATGCGCTATACTAATAAGGATGTCAAGCCCTTAAGTGAGAAAATTTGTAACACCCAAATTAGTCATATATTGGAAGTGAACAAGATTAAGATTGACTTATAAGGGTCTAATAAGTATATTATTATTAATTTTAGCTTTAGTATTTTGACCAATGGTTTATGTCAAATGAAGTTGATATACTAGTTAGTCCATCAAGCTTGGAAAATGATAAGAGTGACGAAATCCCTAGTGATGGTGGTAAAGGTGGAGGAGATTGGTTTGTAGATCTTTTATAGTCAAGCTAATCTTCTAAAAGGCGTCATAGTACATGATATCGACAAAACTTCTTGTGTCAATTTGGATCTCTTTTACCAATGTCTTAATGATCTTAAGGGAGAAGACATATGTTATGTTGTTATGTTCGGGATTCAAGTGTCTTGCCTCTTCCACCCTAAACATAATAGGAGGATCACCCGAAGGATGAAACCTCTTAGCTTGAGGCTCTCTTATATAGGTTTTGTGGGTAGAAGTGCTAGTTCATTCTAACGTTGGTCCCCCAACTAACACATCAACCTATCGCTCAATGGATCCTCGAGGTCTTAGGGATGCTTCTCGAACCTTATTGAGATAGTGATGTAGGTGCCCTCTCTAAATGAGCTCTTTAATCTAACTTTATATCATATTAGCCCTCTATATCATGTCCATGGCCTTGACAAAACTCTGATTGATTTCTTTTGGTTGGTGGGGGCTCATAAAGGACAAGGTATGTGAAGGAGGTCCTTCTCCCTTATTTGCATGAATACCTTAGTGTGGAAGGTATTTAATGATTGTAAACTTTCGACAAGGGAGGATCCAATCTCCCCTCGATCTTTCATCTCATGCTTGATTTGGTGAGTTGAATCGTGGAGCTCTTTCCTCCTTTGATGAGTGTTTTTTTGTTCTGAGCTCCTTTTCCTGACAAGCTAGGTTCAGCGATGATGTACTGATTAGTTTCTTGCAATAGCTCTGAGAATATAGTTAGAGGTCAGGTGATAACTGAATAGAAAAACTTAGACCACTGAAAGACACCGATATATTCATTAATATGGATATATAGGCTCAGATTTGCCACTAATCTCACTTTGTCATTGAACTGTCTCATATAGCTGGTTATTGATTCCTTGTCTTGCTAGCACACTACCAAGAGAGAAGTTATAGGCTTCTTTGGCTGTTTGTAACTAATGAAGCTTAGCTCAAATTCCTCGATAAGTTACTAGAAAGAAGAAATTGACTCTAGGGGTAGTTTGGAGAATCACTCTCTCATCAACCCCCCAAAGTCATCAATCAAGAAGGTACAACTCATGAGAGAGTATGCAATTCCAAACAATGTCATTCGAGAGGTGAATGTTGTCACATGTTTCGTGGACTTAGAATTTTCTTCATATAGCTTTGGCATTTTGACTTCCCTGCTTGATCTCTTTCTTCATGTTTTCCAACTGTTGGTCCATTTTATAAAGCTACACATAAACATCTGGTGAGAGTTTGACAGATCGAGTGAATTTATCATCTAACCTGACTCTGTTTGAAAAACACATTAATTTTTAGACATCCAAATATGATCGTATTCACATATTACACATTAGTAGCTGCAAATGATTGCATAGAGAAAATAAATTGAGATCAAACAATAAAATGCTTTGAGGCATGCTTTTGTCTGATTCCTAGAACAGCTCTCCCACGCGGAGATTGTGCAATACCTACGAATCAAAGACGAAGTGACGAATATGACTCGTGCAAATGTTATAGTACGGTGTTTGTATCTGCAACTCTTCGGGTACCAGCGACCATGATTCATTTTCTGAAGACCGATCCTATCTCATCAGAAGGCAATTATATTCGGTGAGGTATATATATACAAGACAAGTTCTAAAAGAAGAGTTGGTCGACTATGTAAGTGCTAAACCCTCCTTGACTTTGACAGATAGATAGTTTTACGTAATCACCACTTCCAAATTGGACCAAGAAGAATACATGCATCCAATGTAGATCAAAAAATGCATTGAAGAGACAGGTTCAAAGAACCAAAATTTAGCATGCCACTCTTGTATGGCATACGTTGAGTAATGAACCCACTGAATCTACTATTAAAACATTACGATTACAGCAATTTTCCTGTGTTTTCCATTGCAAGTCTATAAATGTGATCACCTGATTTCCAAGAATGCGCCATTGTTTCCCCCTCTTTGGCTGTGTTGTGTGTTTCCTCTCTCTCTCTTTATATAGAACAAGGTGCAAGGTCATCAACCCCGGACGACTCCACAGTGCAGCAGGAGAAACTCGTTGGAAACCTCGACTCGATCGTGATGGCAGCAAATAGAGTTATGTTTTCTTGTGTGTTCTCGATGTCGGTGGCACTGATGGCGGCGGCGACGATGCCATCTGCCGTTGCAGACGGAGAACCACCCCCGAACTACGCAGATGCTCTGACCAAGTGCTTGCTGTTCTATGATGGTCAGAGATCCGGAAAGCTTCCACCCACGCAAAGGCTCACCTGGAGGAAGGATTCGGCCTTGAACGATGGTCAAGATGCCGGTGTATGGATTCTCTCAGTCCTCTTGTTGCTCGTCCTTTGTTCCTAGCTAGTTTCGATGACCAAGTAGTGTTGAGAGTAAATAGTGTTTGATTGGTGCATGGCCATATTGATCTGAGCCATTGGGCTATAAGACAAGGTGGCCATTGCTGCCACTCCACTCTATGACAACAAGCAACCATCAGACTGAGTTGCAGCCTTGCATAACACCACCAAATTTCTCGTGTTTGTTTCCTTCTCTTAGACTCCTCCTCCTTCGCAACGTAAAGAATGAATTTCCCTTGAAGACAGGTTGATCTGGTGGGCGGGTACTATGACGCTGGCGACAATGTGAAGTTTGGCTTCCCCATGGCGTTCACCGGCACCTTGTTGGCGTGGAGCATCATCGAGTTCTCGGAGGAGTTGGGTCCAGAGCTGGCACACGCTCATGAGGCCTTGCGATGGCTTACGGACTACTTGCTGAAAGCCACCGCCCAACCCAACAGGATCTTCGTCCAAGTCGGCGACCCCTACAGCGATCACAACTGCTGGGAGAGGCCCGAAGACATGGACACTCTTCGGACAACCTACCAAGTGAACGACACCCACCCCGGCTCGGAGGTCGCCGGCGAGACCGCCGCTGCACTGGCGGCTGCTTCCATCGCTTTCAGATCATCCGATCCTGCCTATGCCAACGAGCTGCTGTCAAGAGCAAAGACGGTAACACATCAATCTTGGTTTCAGAGCCGACACTGAAACAGGTGGATGGATGTTTAACTGCAGCTTTATATGATTGTTCTCGGTGCAGGTCTACAATTTCGGTCACACATACCAGGGTTCGTACGGCACCAGTCTAGGCAAATGGGTGTGCCCGTTCTACTGTGATTACAGCGGCTATCAGGTTCGCTATCTCCAAAATACTTGGTGGTAAATGCATTAGGGTTTGGAGATCTGACACTGTCAACTCTACTGGGTTCTCAGGATGAGCTGTTGTGGGGAGCAGCATGGCTAAACAGAGCTACCAATAGCTCACAGTACGAGAACCATATCATCCATGGCATTCAGCAGGTGCAGATGAAGACGCAGCTTGATGAAACTGGCCGCGAGTGGTTCTTCGGATGGGATAATAAGGAAGCCGGAATCTACATCCTCCTACAGACGCAAAAGGTTTTCACAGTCTTTGAATCATTCCGTGTTTGGCATTTAGGAACCCAAGCATTCATTAAAAACAAAGAGAATATAATGCATGATCATGAAAGTCGAGAAACAATATGATCTAAAAAACCTTAAGAAGCTTTTGACAATTGTTCACTCTATTTGAGGTGACTGCAAGCATGTAGAAAATAACATGTAAAATGGCAATAAACACTGATTAAGAAGGATAAGAGCTTAACTTGTAACTAATGCCTATTCATAATCACAAATAATGCGACATGACTAACTATTTGGTTAGTTTACAGGCTCATAATAATTACTTGGACAATGGATCCAAGTGATGGGTGATAGGAAAATAACATGCACCCGAAAACAATTATGTAGATAAGATGAAATGGTTAACTTAGTGGTGAAGAGGGATAATAATAAAACCTAGGAATAATTTTCTCGTTGGGACATGACGGTGAGTAAAATAGACTGATCGATTCTTTTGTTGCAGAATGATAGCGAGAACAGTAAACTGGCCCAGGCGTTTGCATGTTCACTGCTGCCACAATCTCAATTCAAGTCTGTCAATTACACTCCAGGTTTGCAGATCTCCTCTGGACAAAACGTTCATGATTTCATTGATTCATTAGCACCGAGAACGACCAGTTCAAATGATAAACATCCAAAATGCGAATTCTTTTTGTTTCTCTATAACAAGATGAATCTTAACTTATGGTAAATTACTGATTTCATATTTGAAGAAGGAAATTAGATGATGAAAGACAAATAAATAACCTAATATTTAGAACAGGAGACTTCTGATTGATGTTTAAAGGAATACACGTACATAGTAGTACCATAGCACGCTTGCTGTTTAGTGTATATAGTAAGCAACACATGCAAGTATCATCGTGGCAGGCGGTCTCATGTACAATACGCCAGGATGCAACATGCAAGACGTGACAGGTTTCTCTTTCCTTCTCCTCGTTTACGCTCGGCATCTCATCAATGTCGGGGAAACTATCACCTGTGACAACTCTCAGGTTCCCCCCTCAGCACTTATCGACGTCGCCAGAAGTCAGGTACCCAGTCATTCATGCTCTCTCTCTCTCTCTCTCTCTCTCTCTCTCTATATATATATATATATATATATATATATATAATAATTTATTATGTTGGTGCAGATGAAGTACCTCCTCGGAGATAACCCAAATAAATGTCGTACATGGCGGGGTACGGGGAA